>JASDQU010244389.1:26937-53610 GCA_032191745.1 Picea mariana
CTTGGAGAATTTACTCTCCAACCTATTCCAAGGCCCTATTCTTAAGCTAGTGTATGCACCCTACAAACAGAAAAGTCTACTTGATTTTATTTAGAGTTGCTTTAATGGGCTTTTTAAATCTCAAGGTGTGGAAGTGAAATTGATGGTGTGTAAAAAGACTCAAAGCAAAAAATGAACATAAATGTTTGGAAACAACAACTTTTGATAAAATGCAAAACCATCGAATTTTCAACAAGAAAGACTTCTTTTTCTGAAATTACTAGAATTTTATGCAGTAAATATGAAGGATTTTCACTCAGATCTGCGAACTACTTATACTAGACATGCACTACAAAAACTTATGCAACAAGACTTCTTTCCAAGCTACTGACGCAACAACACAATCCTCAAATCAAGAAGAAAATGAAAGATTTTTTTTTTTTTATTTCGTTGTAAAATCACAATAAGGAAAAATGATGACAAGAACAAAACCAATAGAGTGAAAAGAAAACTCTGGCTTAAAGCGCAGATCGCAAACAGAATCAGAGCACAAAAAATGCAACAAAGCAATCTCAACAACACCAATTCCAACACTTGCCTAAAAACCATAAAACACATATTTTTTCCCTTTTGTCTTTTCTATCAAAAAATCAAATAACAAACACAGGCTAAGGAAAAGATGCCCTAACCTGCTGACTGTGCAGCCACAGACCCCAAACCCTGTAAGGAGTACTTCTCACCACAGGAGGGGATGACTGCCCCACCCAGGCTGAAAAGCAACCAGACAGACCCGCGACTGTCACCAAGACAGAACGCGGTCAACCGTGTGCTAAGCTAGAACAACCCGCGGGTACCCGCGCTCAAGACTAAAGCAGCCCGCGGGTAGGTATAAAATCTGAGAAAAAATCAAACACAGGTAGCCCAGACCTGAAAGAGGCCTCTGGTATTGACAACCAGGGTCWCTGAAAGGCTTGGATGCTGGTACTTCAAYAGAAAAAGAAAATTTGCAAACAAGAAAACAAATGCAAAGAATGACCGACACTATTACTAAGATATGACTGCACAGGAAAGCAGGGCATTCAATCTTCGTTCTCTAGCGCTGGAGAGTCGGGGAGAGAGAATGTCAGATAGGCTCCTGGCMGACTGCTCAGGCAGAAACTATCTCGGTAATATAAAACTCTATTGCCGACACTTGTAAGACAGACTGAAGAACAAGACAATAAACCAACAAGACCCAGACAAGATCCAGAAAGCCCCCTGAGAAGATAAACTTCTGACAAGGAAGAGGGGACTGCCTCTAAAGCCTTCTACAAGCTACACGCTACTRAAACCTCTGTAGCGAGCGGATGACTGCGGGCTATAGAAGTTTAGGGCGTGGGTTACCCGCGGGCAGGGMTTCTGCAGGCCGCGGGTACCTCTGTGTGTCCCGAGAATGAATGTCAAGCGTTAGTCAAGGAAAACTGGTATTGATAACCAGGTTCCCTGCTAGCATTGACCTAACAGGCAACAAAATAAGCAAAGAAACATAAACTGAACTTCTTCAAACTACCCAAAAGATCTTTAACCAAATCCGGGAACCCTAAGAGTAAAATATCCCCAGTGGAGTCGCCAATTCTGTTGTGGGGTATTCTACCCTACTGACTAGCAAGCTAGGGCTCTAAACTCGCATGCAGATCATGACCCTTCCTAAGCTACTTTTATCCTTCTACCCGAATCTGAAACCCCTTTTTTCACATGCACACATGGGAAGAACCAACTGACCTTTTTCACGACGGTTGGTGTAGATCCTCCATTGAGCTTTATCTCCTTGCTGTTGCTGCTCCTTCCACAAAGCGATCCTGCAATCAAGACAAAACTACACATGCATGCTACTGATCTATGATAGGGTTAGAGATCAAACACAAATCAAATAACATAGATGAGACTCATGTGTTCGGGACGGGAAAAGTATCTTTTTCATTAACCTCAATATGAACCAACTTACAATGATTTCTGAGACCGGCCACCGTTCCACGATCCTGATCCTGGGCTCTTCCTCTTCTTTGTCCTCCAACTGCTTTGCTTGAACTTCTCCTAAAGCTTGAGGAAAGGCTAAAGGGTTGGGACAATAATGGACTTCGCAATTTTGGCAGAGTTTCTTTGCTATGATTTTTCCTCCTCTGAATAGTACCCCTACCCCTTCTTTTATAGGCTAGAAGGAGCTAGGGTTTTAGGCGAACTCTCGGCCATGCATGGCTGGGAATTCCAGTTAACTGAAAAAAAGCTCTTCGTCCCGGCGGAAACTTTCCCGATTTTTTGCTTTGTTACGTAAACGCGGGCTGTAGTGGGTTAGCCCGCGGTCACCCGCGTGCAGTAGAAGTTCAGCAAGCGGTCCACCGCGCTCAGTAAACGGTTAGGGCGCGGGTTGCTTGATTTAAGTGGTTTTTTTTGGATTTGTTCAGCATGGCTTTGGCTAGGAAGAGGCATGAGTTGGCCTGATGCCAGGTAAACCTGTGTGGTGCATTTTAGGGTTATAACATTTTGGGCATAAGGTTATGGGAAGCTCTTGAATCCATGAGGTAGTTATGAAACACTTTATCATGTATGTTTAGGGATGTGTAGAAAGGGGGGGATGAATCATCTCTATCTTCTACCATGGGCCCTAGGACAACTGCTGGCTTTTCATCTTGGAGATTTATTGAGTCAGTGGAAGGTTGGGAGGTCTCAGATCATAGCAGCTTGGAGAGGGACCTTTTGAAATCTTCATTTTTAACTAGTTCGGATAGGGGTACAAGGATTCTAATCTTTTGAATCTCATGCTCAAAATTGAAGGAGGTAATAGGCTTAGGAGCTTCTCTTACCTTAGAGACAGGTTCCTTGGCTGCTGGCAAAGAATTCTAAGTTTTGTTTTCTTTAATAGTGGTTGCTACAGACTTAGTAGGTCTTTCTGCTATGAGAGGCTGATCTTGGCCATCAAAATTCCCTTCTTTCTTTCTTGACTTGAGATTATATCTGTTAGGAGTGTTGCTGGATTTTTCCCCTCTACTCAACTCATTGATTTGAGTGTTGATAAGAGATTCTTCATATGCTGATTGAGTCAAATGAGGAAACGGGGAAGTGTCCTCGATGCAATGGATCTCAGGGTCGAGTTCATCCACCCCCTCCCCTTCCTCATGAGAAACTAGGTTGTTCTGGAGAGGGGTTTGAATCCTTTGATCATCTCTATCTTTGCTCTTATGTTCCCTTGGGAAAGCCTATGGCACATTGTTATTAGACCTCTTGAATCCCTTGCTATCTGTATTTTGGGGACTTCTGTAGATGGGCTTCCCTTCTAATTCCCACCCTTCCATCCTGGCATAAAGTGATTTTAGAACTCTAGTTGTCTCATCTGTCTGAAGGGGCAGGGGGGAGGAACTGGATGGGGAAGCTTCAGGCCTTTGCCTAGATGTGTTTCTATCAGCAGTGTTCCTGAGTCGGTCAATGGCCAATATGTTAGATTCTACATCCACGGCTGCATCCTGCATGTGGGCTAGAGTAGTGGCTCTTCTTTCTCTCAACAGGAGATAGAAATCAGGATCAAAGGCACTAGCATAAGTGATCTTTGCAGAGGCTTCGAAGGGTTTTATCTCAGCAGGGATTTTATTGTACATTTTATTGAATCTCTTGGAGAAGTCAGAGACAGACTCTCCTTCTTTTCTCTTTAAAGACCCAAACTCTGTCATGTAATACATGAAGTCTTTTTTATCTCCCCACTGTCTCAAAAAGGTGTTAGCCAAAGCTTCGATCCCATCACTAGATCCAGGAGGCAGGGCCTTAAACCATTTTCTAGCCTTGCCTTGAAGACTATGGACGAAAATCCTCATCCACATGTCTGCATGCATGATAACATTATCATCTGTAAAACTGTAAAAGGCTTCTAGGTGTTCTTCTACAGTTATGTCCCCCTCGTCTGTAAACTTGGGCAGCTGCTTGAGGTAACCATCTGCTGGGAGGGCATTGAGAGGTTGGGGTAGCACAAGGGGAGCATACCTAGCGGCTATAATGGCCTCCATTCTGGTCATAGGGGGATTTTCTCTTGCCATAGGGATATTATGTGGAGAAGAACTCGGAGGAGAAGGAGCCCGAAAAGGGGATACTAGGGATGGGCTCCTAAGTGGAATGGGAAACAACAGGGGATTTAGGGAGAAGGCTAACGAGATTAAGCCAACAGATGATTCTCTTTGTGCAGAAGCGGTAACAATAACAAGAGGAGGAGTGGTAAATCTAGGAGTGGGGAAATCTTCTGTGGTCTTGGGTCTACGCCAAGGTACAGCTTCAAGGGAGAGGGGAGTGCCAAGGGTTTCTTCCTCCATTCCCAGACCAGGAGGAGGGAACTCAACAGGAACACTCCCGAAATTCAGGAAATGGGAAACTTCAGAAAAATGTCTACTAAGAAAATGAGGTTGAGAAAATGGAGTTCCTACAGAAGGAGATGGAGGATTACCTGATTTGGTGGTGAAATCTTCTCCTTCAGAGGCCTTTTCTTTTCTGAGAACTGCCTCCGGATTAGTTTCAGCTGTAGCTAGAGGCAGCTGTGGATGGGACTGCATGTGTCTGCCTCTGAAAGCCACAATTAACACGACAGGTTTGCCACAGTGGAGTTGTCATGATGGAGTCGCCAGGTGCATAGTATCAATCTTCAAAGGTTCTGATACCTGATGCACCTTCAGAATTAGAGGCTCAATGTCATTCAATCTCGGGGAAAATTTTCAACTTCGTCCCCGGCAATGGTGCCAGAAATGTTAGCATCAAAAGTCACTCCTGGATTGCAGTAGGAGAAGAGCCCAACGCCCATCAGTTTATGTCATGATTTGTTTATAAAAAAGGGGGGATCCAATGGAAGTTAACTCAAAACAATATTGTTCTAACTCTGAAACTAGGCCAGGCATGCATGGGAAAGTGAGGTCTTAGATAAACTTCAGATAGTGAGTTGTAGTAAGGGTGAGTAGGGGGGAGACCTGTATAAGAGAAATGCAAAGGTATTTCATAAACATCCGGTTTCTAACGGACTGTAGGAGAAAACATCTAAACGCAAGATCTTCTTACATTCAAATGAAGAAAACCGGAGACTACAACAATGCGACAATAAATCCTTTATCATAACATAATTGCAATAATTCATGTGAATTAGTCAATCATGAACTCCCTCGGTATGAGATGAAAACTAGATGGGGTAAGAAAACTGTCTGTCGTTAAATAAGAAATCTTACATACAGATGCATAACCAAAGAACTAGAGTGTCTGTTAAAACTTTACAATCAAAAGATTTTCTCTACCATCGATCCTCTGAAAAATATCAAAAACAAAGTATATATACTCCTTAACATTTTCCCATCAGAGGCTTCCTAGACTTTCGGGATGAGGCGTCCCTTCAATCAAATCTGGCCTGCACTCCTCTGTCATACGCCACCTTAATTCTGCATGGCTCGTGCCAGGGGGTAGCTGAGCCCCTTAAATGTTGAATTAGCATGCACAAGCTTCCCTGGTGAGTCGAGGACTCGGCATGGCTTCCATGGAAAGAATCAGTACAGGGGACCATCTCGGGCAGACTTCCCGCTGGGACATCCATACCTTGCAATTAACGAGTGAGGTGAGGTTTCAACCACCCTCTCTCTTCTTCATTTACTCCGAGCATGTATCAGAGTTGAGATCAAGTTGAACTAGTACCTGGAGAACACGGTGATCCCTTTTGTAGCTATACCCAATGTTTCGTCCCTTTGCGCAACCCTTACTATCGCCTCCAAGTGACTTTGGGCTATGACCTTGTGCCTATCTTCAAAGGTGCTTTTGGTGCCACACATCCCTCTCTGATCTAACGATCCTGAACTAATTCGGCAATACTGTGGGCCCAGGTCTGGGACGTCTTCGACGCTTCATGTCTCGGGGATATGAAAGAGATGCTCCTTGCCCTTCGAAGTCGCGATGGGAGAAAAGGTAGAGGGCCTAATCGCACACCATGTGCCCCTCCGGGATGAACGACTAAGATTTCTCTCGGCTCTTCGGGACCCGTCTTGCCAAATGATAAACCTAAGTGCTCCTGCTCTAGGCCTGCTCCTTTGTGACCAGGCGCCAAAACCATGGGCCTGATTCTGGGTGCTTTCGGCACTTCAGGGTTCGGGGTTCCGAGATGTGAGAAGATGAGGGACTTTTACCCTTCAAACTCCCGAATTTCGATATGTCGACGTGACTAGATCTTGCGCCACGTGTCACTGGATCGGACGACCCATATTTTGTCTTGAAATATAGGTGCTCTCTCTGATGCTATACCTTGGGTAACTTGGTAGCCCCGAGATCCCGGTGACCATCGATCAACTTTATAGATGGGTCTCGACCGCTTGACAACAAACTTCACCCGCTTGCTTGACTTGTACCCTGAAAAGAGATTCTTCCGTGCTGCGCTTGGGCGCTTCTCGTGCAACCTAGAGACCTGGGTAGTTTTGTGCCCGATGACAAAATTTGTTGTTAACAGAGTGAATTCTTCTGGAGAAATAGTTGTTCAGCCTTCTGAATTACCAACTGGAACTTTCATAGGACCTGAGGGTCAAGATCCTTTTTGGACTATTGATAGTTTTAGATGGGATCTCTTTGGCTCTGGAGCAAGCGTTGATATCACAGTCACATCTGAGCCACCTGAAACATCCAATCCAGATGCAATACCTTTTACTACTGCCTATTATTTTCCTGGTACAAACACTCCGCCAGCTGACTACATCTTGACTATCCCTCTACAAATGTTCCATTACACAATGGTCCCAGACACTACAAGTCCTCACGTCGGGAATACAACAGCTAGCCAAGCCCCCATTGGCACACCGCTTTCACCTAGATACACCCCAACACCTCCGCCTGGATATCATGCGTTGAATGCTCCTATTCCTGCTCCTACACAAATTTCATCCGGGACTATTGGCATTTCCAGTCCTTCTGGGCACCATCTTGTTCCCAGTTTCATTCCGACACTTCCTTAACCCCCTTTCAGAAGACCTCTTTCATCCTCTATCAGTGGCACCTATCCTAGTGGCACCATTTTGTCTTTCACGCCTAATTACCAGATTCCTGTTGGTGGACAATTTCACCAAGGAGGCCAAACTCAATCCCCTTTTGCAGGACAAATCCCAATTGGGACACAGCCCCCGATTGGAGGACAACCCCCATCTACCCCACCCTATGGACAAAACATACCTCCATCCTTGGCCCAGTATTGGAATTATCTTATTCAACATAATCCTCACTCGACTGGGGGACAACAACCTCAAGCTAGCTCCTTCATACCCCCTAGTACATGCCAACCATATCCAGGTACGTCTAATCCTATTTGGGGATCGAACACTCAACCCCACGCCCCTGTTCAAGGGTACAACCCTATGAATTACTTGCTTCCACACCAACAACCGAATCTGCCCAGATCTTCACATTATATGCAAAGTTCTTATGGTCCCACTGTTCTACCGACGAGACTCCCTCCCCAAAGTCACCAATACCCACATGTGAATAGACAGTTTCCCTTCTTAGCCACCTTGGACCTTCCTGATATGTCAAGAATTTTAAATGATCCGATCCATCACTCTCCTCAATGGCCCACCATACCGGCCAAACTACCATCCGACATTCCTAAATTCGATGGTAAACCAAGAGAGGACTCGGACAATCACGTAATGACTTTTCACCTTTGGTGCTCATCCAAATCCTTGATGGATGACTCTATTCATTTATCCCTTTTTCAATGAACCCTCACAGGTTCCACCGCGAAGTGGTATATAGAATTACCATGAGGTTTCTTCACTAACTTCAACACCCTCGCTATGGCTTTCCTCACCCACTACTAGTTATAGATCCATTACGAAACGGGAACCAAAATTTTGAGTTCTTTCAAACAAACCAAAGCCACTCATATTTCTGATCACATTCATCAGTGGCGACGAAGACAACGTCTCATCAAATTCAAACTTCCCGATCAGTTGCTGGTAGAGTGGTTCATGAAATCATTCGTGAACGACATTGCTCGTGACATTGCCATGGGTGGAGTTGTCACAGAAGAATAGGAAATCAGTCGTGCCCAATACCTAGACCTCGTTTACTCACAAACAGGTACTCTTTATGACTTACTCCCTGACGCACCTTGTCCTTCTACTTCTTCTACTTCAACTACTCCTGCTGCTTCTCATGCAGCTGACGGTATGATTAGCACTTTCCATGCCCAACCACATTCTGTCCAAACCTTTAACAACAAACCCAAATCCATTTCTTCTAATGTTCAAAATGCTTCGTCTCCTACCCCTCCCACCGATAAGACTTCTGAGGTAAACTCTGTTCAATCTACCCCCGTCGGCAAAAATAAATCCAAAAAAGGAAAGGGTAAGAACAAGGAGGATAAAAATAATCCATGGTCTGAGAAAACCAAAACACCACCTGTTGACGATAGGGATAAGCGCAAACCCCGATACCCTTGCCTTATCTGTGGTGATGATCACTACACTAAGAATTGTCCACAACGAGCTGAGGTTACTAAGTTCCTTCAAGGGATCACGAAACCCCCCACTCTGGCTGTATTGTCACAACCCTTCCCTTCTCAACAACAGGCCTAATTGGTCATTCATGACCAACCTTCCCCCTCCAATACATCCTATGTCTTAATGTGTACAGGTGATTCAAAGAAGAATGACATCACACTTACCACTTGAGCCAAAGATTATTCTTCCTCCAAAGAGACGGTTGATGCAATACCTCCTTCATTGGTCCAACCATCTCCCACGACTCCACCTACCAATGATCCTCTTCATCTTGAACGATCGAGCCTAGATATAGTTCTTCGCCCTCCCCCAAAGGGTGTTGTTCAAAAATCGACTTTCAATCCTCATGCACGTGCTACCCAGAACTACAATATTGTCGAAGATCTCGCCCAAGCACCGTCCGTGATGTCAGCCCTTGAAGTCCTTCAGAGTTGTCCTATACAACGGAAGGCACTATTGAAATCTATTGGTGGAATCGACCCTACGGATACGAATTTAATAATTTTTGACTTGGAAGATCACATTCCAAGGTTACCCCCTCAACTCGCATTCCAAATACAAGTTATTGTCTCTGATAAGAACATTTGTAGAACAATTATTGATGAGGGTGCCTCGACGTGTATCAAGTCTATTACCTGCTGGAAAGCCATCAACTCTCCTCCTTTGACTGAATCCCACAACACACTCAAAGCCTTCAATGGCTCTGGTTTTAAGCCTTATGGTGTCCTCCCTTCATTGCCTATTATGTTAGAAGGAAAAATGGTCAACATTGAAGTGGAGGTCTTTGACGCTCCTCTCGATTACAACCGTCTACTTGGCCATAGCTGGATTGATTCCATGCGTGTAGTTGTGTCCACTCTTTTCCATGTTGTACATTTCCCACATCAAGGAAAAGTAGTTACCATAGACCAATTGGCCTTCTTTTACTTTGATACACGTACCGACAACATACCTTTCATTCAAAAACCCCCCCTGGATATGAAAATGTCAGTGTGGGTCTTCTTAAAGATTCCTCTTTAATGGGTACTTTCCCCATTCCACCACCCGATGTTCCACATCCGTTTGTCGCCTCGATCAACATGATATCCACCTCTGTTCATGGAACCCCTGCGTCTTATGACCCGTGGATGGTACCCAACCCCGACGATCATCTTCGTTGTGGCGACAAAATGCCTTTAAGTCCGGTCAAATCCGCTTATCAAGCCATCAAATCGATAACCCCTTCTAACCCCTCTCTTGGTGACTTATCTTCAGATCCATTCCGCGTCATTTTTCCCACAGATGAGATGATTATGTCTGTCATGTCCATGGAAGATACCACTTGGGACGATGAACATCATCGTTCCATCCTCTTCTTGGAACAACACACCATCGAGGGTTACCAATGGATCTCGACCCCGTCGACCATTGTCATCATTTCTACCGTTCCCGAGTCTACACATGATATGTTCTATGAAGGGAACTTAAGTAACATATCACCCACCCTCCCCCTCAGCATATCCATAAAACTTGGAATTGACAAAAATGTGCATATCGGAGCTTCGTGTTCCCATGACGAAGTTGTCACCTACAAGTCTCTTTTTCAAGAATTTCGTGACGTCTTCACCTAGAGCTATGAAGAAATGATGGGTATTGACCCCGACATTGTAGTACATGAGATTAAGACATACCCGAACGACAAACCCATCCGACAACGACTTCGTCTGGTCCACCCACGTAAAGCAGCTGCTATCAAGCTTGAAGTTGAGAAACTTCTTAAGGCCAGCTTTATTTACCCGGTGGCTCTAACTGACTGGGTTTCCAATCTTGTTCCGATTGACAAGAAACAAGGCACAATCCGAGTGTGTGTTGATTATAGGGACATTAACAAAGCTTGTCCTAAAGACAAATTTCCTACCCCCTTCGTTGACCAGATTGTCGACGACTGTGCCATAAGTGAAATCTTCTCTCTGATGGATGGTTTCTTCGGATATAATCAAATCAATATCGTACTCGCGGACCAACACAACACTTCTTTTATTTATTCTTGGGGCACTTTCGCCTATCGGAAACTTCCATTCGGTTTAAAGAATGCCGACACAACTTTTCAGCGTGCTATGTCTTACACCTTACATGATATAAAGAAAATTGTGCATCCATATCTTGATGACTTACTTGCTCATTCCATGCGCCACGTAGATCATCCAACACACCTCCACGCCATTTTCCTTCGATGTCGATTTTACCATATACGGTTGAATCCACACAAATGTGTTTTTTACATAGAATCCGACCGACTTCTAGGAATTATTGTTTCACGTCAAGGGATTAGGGTAGATCCTTTGAAGGTTGAGGTGATTCTTAATCTTCCTCCTTCATCCTCACTTCGCCAGTTACAAAGTTTGCAAGGGAAGGCAAACTTTCTCCGTCGTTTCATCCCAAACTATGCTGAGCTAACTTTTGGATTTAGATGACTGCTTAAGAAAGGTTTTGAGTTCGTATGGGATACCACTACTAACAAATATTTTGATGCTTTAAAATTGTCTTTAACACGTACCCCATTACTCTTCCCACATGATTACAGTCGGGATTATTTCCTTTACCTCACAACCTCAGACTATACCATCACTATGGTTCTCGTCCAGGAGGATGACTCTCATGACGAACATGCCATTTATTACTTGAGTCCGAGTCTCACGACTACCAAAACCAAGTATTTACATGTTGAAAAACTAGCCTTGGCAGCCGTCCAAGCTGTTCAACGTTTCCAGCACTATATCCTTTTATGCAAGACTACAGTGATTTCTAACTGCAACCCTATGCAACACATTCTTATGCGTCAATTTCTAGGGGGAAAATACTCCAAATGGATCATAATACTCCAGGAGTTTGACTTAGAATTTGAACGCGCTAAGTCCAAGAAATCATTGGTGTTTGCCGAGTTGATATGCGACCTTCCCTGCTCTGAGACGAAAAATGTAGCAGAAGATTCATTACCTGATGAATCCCTTTTCCTGATCAGTTCCAATGACCATTGGTATGGAGATATCATCATATATCTCCATACCTAAAATTTCCAGCCCAATTTGTCTAGCACTGACCGCCGTTGAATACGCTACCAAGATCGTTAGTATATTATCCTCGGTGATACTCTTTATCGTCGTGGGATTGACTCCATTTTTCGATGCTGCCTCATGTTTGATGAAGCCAACAAAGCCCTGAATGACTGCCATTCTGGAGCCTATGGTGGTCACATGTCTGGGTATGCTACTACCCATAAGATCTCACGAGTAGGGTATTTTTGGCCTTCTTTATTCAATGATTGTATAATTGCGGTCCAAAAATGCCATGCTTTCCAAACCTACAACAATAAAATACGATCCCACCCTTCTCCTCTACATCCTGTGGTCTCCGTTGGTTTGCAAAATGGGGTATCGATTTCATGACATGTCACCCTCACTCGGTCGGGGGGCATGGATACATCATTGTAGTCGTAGCTTATTTTACGAAATGGGCCGAGGTGATGCCAACATTTGACAATACCAGAAAGACTGCATCGTTAGTCATATTCAATCACATCATTGGTCGGTTTGGTGTTCCTCAAGCTATCATTACTGATCACAGTAGCCACTTTAGAAACTTCATGATGTCCAAACTCACTAAAAAGTTGGGTCTTCGCCATGAAAACTCAACACCCTATTACCCACAAGCCAACAGCCAAGTCGAAGCAATAAACAAAGTCCTCATTACCATGCTTTGACGAATGATAGGGATTCACAAAATGAGTTGGCACACGATGTTGTTTTCAACATTGTGGGCTTACTGGACATCCGTTAAGTCCGCTACCGGGTTTACATTCCAGTTAGTCTATGGTCTAGAAGTCATCTTTCCGATTGAATGTGAGATACCCTCCCTAAAACTAGCCATCAAACTTCTCCCAAACACTTATGTCGAAGAAGAACATCTATTGTATTTCATGAAATTAGATGAAACCCGTCGCAATGCCACCCTAGTTATAGAAACCCAAAAGAAACGTGTCAAAGCCCAATACGACAAGCATGCCAAGCCACGCGTTTTCTCTGAAAGTGATCTGGTTCTCTTTTACGAACAAGATTGGGATGTGCTAGGAGCCGAAAAATTTGAGGCTATGTGGCGAGGTCCTTATATCGTCAAACGAGTTTTGGGGAAAGGAGCTTACGAGTTGGTGGACTACAACGGTATCCCTTTGAGTGAACCCAAAAATGGGTTGTACTTAAAGAAGTACTATGATTAAGATCACCTATGCATGAGTGCTTGTATTTTATTGTATCATACTTTTTGTGTGTTACTTTAGTATGCTTTTTCGTTATTTGGTCTTTGCCCCTGACCGCTTATCTTATGTTGTGCTTGGTTTCCATATGTCAGAGTCTTCGCTACCCCACATTGGCTTCACCAATGGCGCTAGCCGTAGTACTCAGAACCTTGCTTCTGCTACATGGGCAATTTACGCACCTACAAACAAACTTATTAGTCTGCAAGGTGTGTGCCTTGGTCGTGCAACCAATAATATTGCAGAATATAGTGCCATCATCGAATTGTTGATTGAGGCTATTTCACTCGATATCTGCCATCTGGTTATACGACTCGATTTGCAGCTAGTAGTACTACAACTAAGTAATGTCTATGCTATTCAAAGTCCTACTTTATTACGGGTATATTTACGAATTCGCCTCTTGGAACGTTATTTTGATTATATCGAATATCAACACATTCCTAGATGTCTAAATACATTGACTGATGCTTTAGCTAACTATGTGTTAGACAGACATTTGGAACATTTATAAACCAATCCCACATCACATGTATAACATAACACAAAATAAGCCGGTAGAAGCCGTATATATGTATATAACGATCAAAAGTTTTTACAAAAAGTTTCTGTCCAAGGATCAAAATCTCAAAATACGAAGCCCATAGCTTCTACAAAATAGCGTCACGAATGACGCTCACGATAACACACAATTGCTTGGGCTACCCTATGAAGTAGTCGACTGAGAGACTCGGACACGCCCATAGTATGGCGCTGGTGACGTCTCAGGATATCCCCAATAGCAATGTCTAGGACATCTGCAGTCAACCCCTCTAAGTTCTGTTCCACTGCCTCATAGTCTTCAACATACCATTTCGCCACTGGAGCCGCTTCTCCTCGCCTTTGAATGGGAGACGTTCCTGGAGGTTGATACAGCCCCACATCTGTGTCATCAAAAATAAATTTTCTGATTAGTTCTTGGATAAACATAAAAACATTTCATATGATAAAATTAAAAAAAACATTTAAAAAGAACAAAATGTGTACTTCTTACCTAAGTCACCCCACTGAGCATCCTCAGGCAAGGCCAAATTCAGATCCCCTCGGAAATCCAAACCAACATATGTGTAGTCGTCGATCATCAGTATCTGGGGCCTCAACCAGTCGAAAAATGAATCATTATACTTGATAATAGGCCCTGCTACGTGTCGAGCCATGAGGTTACACCACCTCAGCATCCTCGGATCCTATGGGGCCAGTAAACCCCAATCAACCTGTAGTTGCAGCAGTGGGACCCTCTCGAGGAAGAATGACACCAAAAGTGACCCATACCCAAACTGCTTCAAGTCACCCTTTCTGCACTTCGTCAGTTGTCTCTTCATACTGTGGAGAACTGCATCCGATTAGTTGAAGACCCGAGGCTCTGTACACTCTGTGGCGTATTGGAAATAGCTCTGGAGAGCCATGTGAGGAGCCACGCTCCCAACCATGCGTGCAATAGTGAACAAGATGGTCCATAGGGTCAGATCTTGGACCCCCCAAATGGAAACCTTACCCTTGCTTCTCTTTGCCTCGAGAACATAGTATTGGCGACAATATTCGCTCATGGGAAGTCCACCGCCTCTACCTTCGGTCAAACTAGCATGGTATCCACGCCGTGACAACCCCGTTAGAAAATAGATATCCTCGATATCTAGTGTCAGCGTATGGACTCGCACGTGAAATAAATGTTGGTCCACATCCCACATGTGGACTAGGTATTCCAACAACTTGAGTTGGGCTCTCATGCCTGGAATCCTGAAGAATTTCAAGAGCCCATAGTCCCGGAGGGCAGCAACTATACCTGGGTCATTCTCAACAATGGCGTCTTCCTCCTCATATTATTGTTCTCTCCATTCCAACATTGGGATGGTCAAACACCTGCAAAAGAGCCATCAGAGAGAAATCAACAACTTGTTTTAAACTCTTGCATAATTTTTATTCAGCAAAACTTCACTTTAAAATCCATTTTTCGGTCCCCGCAGGTGATCCTTTTGCACAGTGCGAGATTCTCACAGGTGCCCTAAAGGCCACCTACGAGAATCTTAGATTCTCGCAAGTCTCGCATGGCCCACCTGCGAGAATGCTTGGGTGCATTTTCCGACCCTAAAATGGACTCAAAACCTCGTTGGCTGAAACGGTTCACCGAATGATCGCTTGTGCCTCCCGCAATCGAGCAAATAAATTTGGGGTAAAATGAGGTATGTTGGACAAGTTTTTGGCAAAATCACAATGAAATGGTAAAAATCCCTTTTTACCCATATTTATTCACTTTTTACTATTTTTTTATTGATTTTTTATATTATTTTTATTACTTTGTCTATAAAACCTAATACCCTAATAGCCTTGTGGGTGTGGTTTTTCACAGATATCGCAACTTCGAAGTCCGAACGAGGGGGTACGGGCGTTTTTTCTTTTGTCGCATGTACGAATACTTTCTTAGGTTTTTTTTAGAAAAAACCTTGAGCTTAGTCTTCGTTCGTTCTCGCGCTCAAAAATATGTGAGAACGTAACCGAGTATACTTTTTCTTGTCTTTTCATACTTGTCATGGTAACAAAAAAACAACGAACGTAAGGGAGTATCCTTTAAGCTCTTTTCACGCTCCATAAACACGGAAAGATTGCCGAGCAATATTGTTCTTTTCACGCTCGTTAAAGTATTTGAAGAAAACGTTTGACGAGAGATAGTTTATCACTTTTTCGGTCTCGTCGAACTTATTTATGAAAAAGGAACTAGGAGATTTCTCTTTAAGTGTTTTTCAAACTCTCAAAACATGAAAAACCCCCGAGTTTTCTATCCTTGGACTCGTTAAACAAACATCGAAAGACACGCAATGGGACCAGACCACTCCTTCCTAGGGTTCGTTAAATATACTCTGAGGGACTCGTCCGAAGGATGAGCTTACATCAACAAGCATATGTTATCCTCCTCAAGCTTGTGTAAAAATAAAGAGGTACTCGCCAGAAATGGTGGGGGAAATTCTGGGAAAGGGATGTGTTTTCGTATTCATATTAATGGCAGTAAGCGTCGCTCTTGAACATGACACCCCCTTTTTGTCATTTGAATCCGGGCTGGGAAATCCATTTGTCTCTCATTCGACTTGTTACAAGGTCATAGCTTGGGTCGTCTTTGAGTCAGTGCTGCCAAGTCCTTGGTCGTGTCATTCATATGTTCAAGAGAAGTTCACACGAGCCCTCTATTGAGTCAGCCATCTGGAGTTGTCCATTCTTACTATGTTGGCCTTCCCTGTGTCCATTTGACCCATATTCATACTTTGTTTCATCCTCAAAATTTGTTGCTTATTTCGTGTCATTGATGGGGGATACATCAAGGCCCTCCTATGACGAGTCTTGTTCCATTGACTCCAAATCATTATCCGAAAATGAGACTAAGAAATCATTTAGTACCTTGGAACCTGAATGCTTTAATGGCAGGTCTCTTCACTTTCGACAGGGGTTTTACATCATTGATCCCTGATCGCGAGATTCCACACAGTGCTCGACTTCAGCTCATGCATTCACATTCGTTCGAATTGTACTTTGGTACCTTGGGAGTCATTGACATCACTGATGATTTTCCTCACACTTGTTAACGGTTTTCATCAATGACCGGTAATCAAGTGGTTTCTACCATGTTCGACTTCAACACATGTAATCACATGGCTAGATTCATACTTTCAGGTGACAGGATTGAAGACCTTGGGTCTCATATTTTTTATCCAGGCTGCGATGGAGTATGTATGATTTGTATCGACACATAGATCCACTTTGTATGTTGTGTGGCTATGTCTTAATTCAAGTCTTCTCACATAGATCCACAATGTATTCCTGGTGGCTATGTAGCATTTTGACGACATGGATCCACGGTGTATGATTGGTGGCCATGACCTATGTTTTTGATTCCATTCATTTGTGATCTGAGCATGGGAACGCCTACCTCAGAATTGGTACTATATTCTGCAGATGCTTGGTTGTTTACAGGTTTCCGATTAGGTGCGCTCCTTGTTTCTGACACACACACGCATTTTACAAAGTATTTCGGCTATCAAAAGTTCCAGCCTCATACTTTGGGGGGCATTCTGTTACACATGATTTTGGTCACTCTGGTGATGTCTCTACAAGTGATGTATTCAGGCTCCCACAAGGAGTTTTTGCTTGAGGAAAGTGACTGTTGTCTTCTTCCAAAAAAAAAATTTTAAGATGAGTTCGCATGATACCTATACTACAGACTGCGAAAATCCTTCATTCTCACAGGCAACCCAAAATTAGGGTGCAAACTGTTCGCAGTCTACTCTATAGGTAGGGTGCGAACCTGTTTCAAAGATTGGAAAAGAGAAGAGATCACGAAGGTTCTATAAGGGAATCTTCTATAAAATGAGTTGGCATTTGCATGGTTGGCATCCTACTGACTTCTTGGATTTAGTGGGATCATCCTCATCCATTTAACCATCTCTCCTTCTCCTATATATTGAAAGGTTTCTCATGGAAAAGGTTAAGCAAGATTGAATGAAGAATTGGTGAAAGAATTGTGTGAAGAAATCTGCTTGGATTGAAGTTTGAAGACTCTATTTGGTCTATCAAGTTGTATTGGATCTTCTTCATGCAAGTGCAGAGCAAGTGTGTGTGTTGGAACCAAGGGTCACTGAAAGGAAGCTTGCGACATCAAGGCGATTCAGTTGTATCTTCTACTTTCATTTAATATAATACAACGACATGTCCCTTTCCCATAAAATCACTCTTATTTTATTGTATAACTCCTTGATCATATGCATAGGTTGACATTGAATATACTTTGCTATCTTCACTTTGGTTAGTTTGTGTTGTCTTAGACCTGATTTCACAAGAGCACCGGAGCGAAGCGGGAACAACAGAGAACTAAGGAAGCGATACAAAGGTATGTTACTCATTCCTTCTTATTAGTAGATTCAATGACTACAACTTAGGGAAAGAGTCATGTCCTGTCCTGTTTTGTTCTAGATCCAGGTTAATCTAGGGAGATTTGTTAGTGTCCGCACCTACCAATTTATCCAATAACAACCACCAAGCTCTTCTTCACAAATGTTTGGGTTCATTTTGGGATACCACAAACTATTATCTATGATCGAGACAGTAGGTTCTTGAGCACTTTTTGGTGTAGCCTATGGTCGATGATGGACACCAAGCTGACCAAATCGACTACCTTCCACCCACAAATTGATGGAAAAATATAGGTAATCAACGAGATGATTTTCCATATCTTTCTAATGTATAATTACAAACATACAAGCGCATGGGATGACATCCTTCCTTATGTTCAACATAGCTACAACATATCCCTCCACAACTCTATTGGCCACAACCCTTTTTAGGTGTGCCTGGTGTTTCAACCATTGGCCCCCATTGACGCAACTCTTCCCATTGTAGTCGCAAATGAAGGGTCCTCCCATGCTCAAAAAGAGGTTGATCAGGTAGCCAAATTTATTGAGTGCTTCCAGCACATCCAATAACAAGTTCAAGATATTGTGCAAAATGTCAATGTTGAGTACAAGCAACGCTACGATCAACATCGGGTATCACACAAATTCCAGGTGGGAGATAAGATCTGGTTGCATTTGCAGAAAGAGTGCCTCATAGGACCACATCGAAATTTGTGCTCACTCTGATATGGGCCTTACACCATCACCAAGGTTGTGGGTGAGAATGATTTTGAATTAAGTATTCCTCTTTTCCTTGGATTGCACCCGGTATTTAATGTGGAACCGTTCCAACCATATTTTTGACCTCTCCTAAACACTTTGGATGTGGTCGAGCAGTTGGCCCCTATATAACTCAATCCTCCTTGCATCGAACATGCGAAATTTGATTGGATAATGGATACCAAGACAAAGGACACTTGCCAACAGACTATCAAACTTTATCGGGTCATCAAAGCAGGGCAATTTCTTCATCACGTCAAGTGGATTATCATATCTCTGTGTAATTCTTTGTTATATCTCTGTTATATCTCTGCCATCACATCGTTCCTAAAATATCCGGATCAATGAGCAAAAAAACAATTTAAGGAAAAAGGGCTAGAAAGACTCCTTGATTACACAAAAATTGTAAGAGAAATTAAGAACACTATGGAAGGATTTACAAGGTACCTAATTTCTATCCTAGTCTCAAAACATGAATGGACTAATAGATATGTTTAACAGATAATGGAGATATTTACAACAAAAAATAATTTCACCTCAAAATGAACATAATCAGGAAAAACTCGAGGTATCTATACACTAGGTACAATAATATTTTGGAAGAGACCACAACAATGACTAAAATAAGAAAAGAGTTAAAGTCGTGGTGAAGGATATTACAAAGGTACTAGTGCGAAAAATGAGAAGGGAGGACGAGATGAACAATGTGGATGCTAGATTCACAAGTATTTGTTAGGAAATAAAATGTGAGAGAAATAAAAATAACAAGAATATAGCAACATGCACCCATAAATCACACTAGACTTATCCTAGAAAACCCTTAGGGGAAAAATCAATCAACAATAGATATATTATTTCCCTTTACCAAACCCGACCAAATGAGTCTTTGCCACCCAACTCTTTGCACATTACAATGAAGTATCACCAACCTTCTAAAGGCTTTCATTACATGTAATCCATGGGCTCTAAAAATACAAGCTACCAAAACCATGTCCCTGAAACCACCATCATTGACCTAACAACTCTGACTCTTCCATCGAGTCAAGTTTAACTTAATAGTATTACAAGTATTAAATATAGAAGATGACAAGGAAACTAAATCTAATAATCTCAGCGAATCAAAAGAAGCAAAGGAAACATATAAAATCTTAGAAGAAGCAAAGGACACAGATGGAATCTCAGAAGAAGCATATAGTTTTGAGGATGATGGTGGTTCCAATTAAGAACAATAATAATAAAAAAAAATAACTATGCAGAGACCAAGGAAGGAACTCAGAAAACCAAAATAAACTAAACACCTAAATAATTCTTTTAATAAAACTAAATTTTAACTATTTTTTAAACAAATCCTAGGTATAGTAAGAAGGATACTCAAAATTATGGATCAAATAGTGTTACATATTCCTTTATTATAATAATGTGGATTTATTTTTATTAAATTAACCAAACGTTAGAGTACTTTCCTAGTCATCGACCAACTAGGTCAAGTAACCCTCATGCATAAATAAATGAGATAAAGTTACAATAGAGGTTGTGCATGCTTACTATTACTTTTATATCTATCTTGTTAAGAGAAGCATCAAAGAATTGTAATGACTAGTTGTCACTTACATGATCACTAAAACTCTTCAAAGTGAGTTTTATTCCTTCATGGGAGGTTTTTCCACTCTAAACATTTTGTCTTTTTAGAATGATCTGATTTATATATAATAAATAGTACACCTAATAATTAATAACAAGATGTTTAGTTTATGTTATTTTCCATTAAGGATAAGCATGTTACACTTTGGTATATGATTTTGTGCTCTATTCTTCAATAATGTTTATGATGTTTGATGATAATAAGTATTCTAAGAACTTTAGAATAATCATTTATTTTCATGATTACCATGTGATCTAATAATTATTAGTAGAAGAGCCATGTTATATATATATATATATATATATATATATATATATATATAAAAGGGCACAGTGGTATATTTGATTACGCTATCACCTTTACACAAACAAATTTGTAGTTCACTTGTATAGAAGACATAAATTGGGCATAAGACCAACTTGAAATTAGTTGACATCTTTGAGATAGAGAGTTCTAATTATTTCCATTTACTTACAATGTATATAAAAGATTCATATAAAGGAGGTGGGTATGTGATGGCTTTTATATGTAACCATTTTATATAGTTTATGATGTTCTTTATATGTATTATATTAGTTATGTCTCGTTAAAGATTTGACGTTATTTTATAATATTGTATAATTTGTTTTTATTAATATTGGAGTTTTTATATGTGAAAAACAATCACCACATCAATTAAATACCAAGTCTAAAGCCACAACTAAAACCAAAGAAGATTTTTTAAGCATTCGTGGATTATATTAGGCCATATATATAATTATAATCTGACAAAGTTAGTTATGAGTGTTGGCTCCCTACAATATATTGATTGATTGTTGAAAAGAGTTATAGTTTATTATAATAATTATTTATCAATGGTGTAATGGTAATATAAAATTAGATTAAATCATGTATGACATGATATTATTTTTTTTTACTTTGGATTAGAGCTTGGAGAAATTTATCGGGTACTTACCCTCATATCGAGGATGGTATCTGGGGTAAAACAGATTTTGTAGAAAGTTGAGGCTTTTTCGATAGCTTGCTTATTTAAGAGTTGAACATGTCACTTGCGAGAATTGAACCTAGGTGGGGGGAAAACACCCCTCTGCACAAATCATTCAGGCTAAACCTAATTGACAATATATGACATGATATATAGGGGTAGAGATACATCTTTATATATGTTATACTAGTAGTTAAGGTGGACTTTTTCTTTCCATAAGAATAATTAGATTTTGCATTATAGATTCCTATGATCAAACCATACAAGAGTATAATAAAAAAAATGTATAGGAAGGTCCAATCTAGCCAAAATAAATACCATTATGCATTCAAATTTCATATCTAACCTTATTCGTAATCCATATGAGTAGTCCTCATAGGTATACTACCTTACAAATTGGTATAACAAAACTACTACTTCATAAAACATAATAACAATTAAAATAGGTAATGAAAACTAGTAATCATGGTTGAATGGGCCCAACCTAGTCTCGATTTATATATCTTCATTGTCCATGCCCACTATACTTTGTATGTCAAGTTAATAGCTCCTATAGTATCTTCCATAGCCGAGTTGGTGGTGCGCTAAACTAGAGGATTTCCACCTTGACTCAACATAAAGTACGGTGAGATGGTATGCCTATTAACTAGAAGCTTGAGTATGGGGGAGAATGAATTACCCCTTGAGGAATCTAAAGATACCCCACAACTCTAGCAACCAAAGAATTTAATTCCCCAAGTTGAGCATCTAATTCCAGATATTGCTTATGGGAAATGATAATGAAGGCATATAATTCATTCTTTGCTTCTCTCAGTTCCACCAATTGAATGGCCATCTACAAAGAATGGTTGTCCCAAAATCTACTCTCATCCCTCAACTTGAGCTCATCTTCCTCTTACCAATGAACCCATCTAGTGGTGGAGTTCACCACCCTACATTGAACTTTAGTTGGTTATTTTTCTCACCTCTAAAGGTCATGTTGCACTTCACACAGGTCACAAATACACAACATCTATGGCGACAATTGTAGTTTCCCATAATGGCAAGGGGATGAGACAAGTGTCGAGCAGATAGGAATATCTCCAAGGGTTCACCCAAATTTGAGTTAACTAGAGATCCCTTGAATACCAACACCCTACTATATAATAACTAGAACTGAGTGCAATGGGAACAAAATAAACCATAGCAAGAAATACTATAACCAAATATTAACCAACACTGAAACATTATAGATAATTCCCCATAATAAAACCACATTGAATAACCCACATGCATGGAGTGCCCTTAATAAATTCACACATCGGAGAGAGGATGGCATGGACTAAGTCATGGTTGTAAATCAATTGTCCATCATTTCCATGGTACATTAGTGGCATTAGAGTATGGAAATTCCCTATCATAAATGCAAGTATTACGGGATAGGAACAAAGGTAGATACCCCCCCATTAACCTTTACAAAATCAACTTCTAAATGAAATCATATGTTGGCTTGAACATATTCTGGTCTGTTATGAGCTTGAAGCACCCGGTAATAAGATTTTTTTTCAAATTCTTGGCACAACGTAATGATCGTTTGTGTCAACCATGATAAGCATTTTTTTTGCAACGGTAACCTTCAATATATAGATATGATAATAATGGATGAATCTCCAATAACAATTACCTTATTGATGCCCTTCTCCTTAACTAGACTAATACCTTAGTAAGATATTAATGCCTATGCTTCATTGTTATATATTATCGCTAATCTATATGCTTCCTCTAATTCTTTATGTGTTTTGAGGTTGTGAATAATCCCCTGTACACTTAACACCCCTAGAAAAAGTCTTGGAAAAGTAGAGGTCAGACTATGTGAACCTTCTTAGGCTTCTAAATATTTTAGCACCCTTTGTTGGCCAAGTGAACCAAACTCTAAGATGTGTTGAGGTTGAGTTTATTAGTGAGGATTCAAATATAGTGATACAAGTACATCTTGAGTGGACCTAATGGTTAAGAACATGTGTTTCCTCCCTAGAGGTCACAAGTTCAAATCCAGAGGGGGGTAGGGTATGTACACCTCTGTAGACTTCAACAATCAAATCCCTACATGAAGGGGGTCTCTTTTCCCACAAACAAGGCGGTCTCATACACCAATTTGGTGTTTGGCTTGGTCATGACCTTATTATTATTATTATTATTATTATTATTATTATTACTAGTATTATTACTATTATTATTATTATTTTCCAATTGGAGAGAGGTTTTATAAAGTAAAAGTTCCAACTTGCATAGCTCTTAGTATCATGTTACCTACATCAATTAAGGAGGAGGAAATAATTAGGGGTGTAGATGGAAGGTTGAATAAATGATCAATGCATGGATCAATTAGGATTGAACCAATAAAGATATATGTAAAATATGTTTATAAAAAAATGTAATGAAACAATCATACTTTGAATATATATTTACTAACCTTCAAATTACCTAGCATTGTTTTTTCACCAGAGAAATGGCGCGGGAAACTCAACAATACTTCCCCACATTCGTGGATGGTAAGGGTACTAAACCACAACCCCATGGACACAAGGCTTGAACTTGTGACCTCCCCCCATACCGAGAGAGTATACACACATCTTACCGGTTGTGTTATCCCATGGGGCTAATTATTACCTTCCATTTATAGCTATGGATGTAAATGTTTTATATGTTATTTATAGACCTCTACATCATATTCCTATACTTTTGCTTGACATTATTGATGATAAAGTACTATTTAGTCCAATTATAACATTTGTCATTTAGTATAAGACTGGTAGCATTATAAAATTATCTTATTATGGTATTGACTTTGTGATAATGACATACTTGTACATTTTAAACTCTAATTTTTCTATATATTTATAGTTTTCTTTACAAGGACAACCTCATGGGAAATCCAAGGGATGTTTCCCCACATTCATTGATGACATACCTAGTAAATCCACCAGCGTAGACTAGTGTGTCTCACCCTGTTGGAGTTACTTCACACACACCTAGGATTTCTTTTTCCTAAGGTTTTTCCTATGTTTATTAGTCTTTATCCAGTCTCCTAAAGTTTAGGGAGAATATTCCTCTAGGAAAATATTCTCTTCAGTTTGACTAGATGAGTGGAGTCTAGATGCTACATTGGTTTTGTCACCATGCAACATTGGGATCATCACCAGCTAATGCACATTAGCCTCGGTATCATCACCAGACTAGCGCATTACCCATGATTCCTTGATCTCCTCCTCACTTCACTCTGTTTCAGTCAGTTAACTGAATACTGGTAGACTAGTTAACTCAGCTAGGTGGCAGTTCACTCCTGTAACTGCCCAAGAGACTAGACTAGGTGGTAGTTCACTCATGTAATTGTTGGTGTGTGTCAAAATTAATCTATACCACTATGGTGCATTGGATTCACCTCCAGTGCCCATTGGTTGAGTTATACAGAGTATATCATGTGTAAATTATTCATTATTCATTACGATTAATGATAATTCTTCCATTCTTTCTCTCTTGCTTCTTCTTTCTCAATTTCTCTCTACAAATGTGTGTGGTATTTTCTAGATAGATCTATTATGTGCAGGTTCAACACATTTACATGGTATCAGAGTCGATGGATTGCTAAGAAAAAGATACACCAAATTATTTTTCCAGGTACCAAAGATTGAAAACAACGGAAAAATGGAATTCCAAAAAGAATTCATTCTTACACCTTACAATTACTTTGCATGGAAGGAGAGAATAATCATGCATATCCAAACCAGAGGAGTGTATAGGTTAACCTTGAATACAGAGACAAAACCGACATCAGCCATAGAAAAATCCAAGTATCTAAATTGAATGGATGAAGCATTCAGAATAGTTTACAATCTCATCTCTCTCGATCTCCTTTTTCACATATCTTCCTGTAAAACCCCCAATGAATCATGGACCACCTTGGAATGGATCTTTGGAAAATAGTATGAGGTGATTGGACACGTGCTCGAGGTGGAATTTCTCACATTGGATCCAAAAATCTTCGACAATCTCCAAGATTTCTTTACAAAATACAAGGGTTTACTGTCGCAACTCAAAGCTTGCGGGGTTGATAAGTCTAAGGAGAAAAAAATGGTTCTCAATATTCTCTCCAAATTTGGTCCTGAATTATCTATGTTCATATCCACATTCTATTCATTCAAATTCTCCTATGGAGCCACCTGGAAGATGCCTTCTCTTGAGGAATTTATCGAATCCCTGACACAAGAGAAAACAAATCTCATCAACATGGGAAAAATCAAAGGCCCAAAGGCACATGCACTTACTATGCAAGATGACAGTCGTCAATATAAAAAATATAAAGATAAAGACAAAAGGAAAGCTCATGCAAATCTGAATAAGGAAGGGTGCTCAAAACCCTTCATCGATGCCTCCAGATCCAAAGGTGGAAAGGGAAGAAAAGGGGAGAAATCCACATACTTCTGTAAAGGATTCCATCCAGAATCTACATGCATGCAGAAACAAATAGATCTAATGACTCAAATAATTCAAAAAAATAACCTTGGAGATCGCATCCCCGAGAGTGTTGTTGGTCATTTTTGTCTCTACTTTACTACTTAGGATTATTTATGGGTTATTCTAATCCTACCTTACTATCATAAATTGACCCTGGTTCAGATTTGATAAGCTCGTGACAAAAGCCCTCTAAAACTATCGGCCCTTCTGGAAGACCAGAAGGCAACACAACACATAGGGTGTACTGTGCAGTCTCACCCTAGATAACTCTATGGGTGGTTGAAATACTCAGGTGTTTGCAACCTGGGAATGAGTGGAGATCTGTGGTTGTATATCGTAATCTTTATTTATTCAGTCTAACATCTGATTATAATAGTCCTTCTATTCATGCATGTGAAATACCATATCTAAATAGTTAATTCATTCATCTAACATTCACCATTTAACAACAATAAATATGCATACATTCATTCACATAACATAGGTGTTACCATGGTTCACCCCATCCTAGGCTATGTCCATAAAGATCTGTCTCTCAAGCTCTTTATTATGGTTCAGTGATGATCCAGGATCTTTTCATCGTGACTTATAAAGAATTGCATTAAATGAGCATAAATTAAAGTGCGCCATTAAAGAAGGGAAAACTTAAAAATGAAGAGACATAAGCATCAGATCTGAACACAAAAACTTGATAACGGAGTTCATCCCTGGTGGACTACGTCTCCGGGTTCTACTCTCAAATGGGTAGGCTCTTTCATGAAATCAGCAAAAGAATTTCAAAAATACATGAATATACCTCATTCTGAAATCAAGCTGCAAAAATAATGCTCAGATCATAAAACAAACATCACCAATGAATTTGTGATGTTGAATTACCAAAAAACGACTGTCCCTACGCTCTAATCCAACTCTGGCACTCCCAGGCCCAAGAAGAATTTCGTCTCGATTTGCATGCCTTCTACAATCTGCAATGATGACAGTATTGTCTCAAAATCCATGCCCGCAAGTCCGTACGATCCGCACTTCCCCCCTGGCTCTGCGCGGATTGCACCTTTTAAGTAATG
>JASDQU010244389.1:55710-70798 GCA_032191745.1 Picea mariana
TCCAACCTAGAACTGATGATCAACCTTGTGCTTGTCATGCCAAGATTTATATTGTGCTTGAATTTTCTCCAATTGTTCCCTGACTTCCTAGTGCATCTTTTGAATCCTATGGATGAACTTGCGGGCTCTGTCCTCTGTTCATTCTTCATTTACATCGTCATCTCTCTCGTACATCAAGTCCAAAGGAACCTTTGGTAGGTACCCAAAACATGTCTCAAAAGGTGAACTATGAGTGGATGAATGTAAAGCTCGGTTGTACACATGTTGTACATAGGGTATCTGTTCATCACATACCTTGGGACGCTTTCTGTAGTAGCCTCGAAGCAAAAGTACCATTGTCCGGTTTACCACCTCTGTCTATTCATTGGTCTGTGGATGGAAAGCAATGCTCCTCTTCAATTTGATGTCCATCATTCTCCACAAGCTAGTCCAAAATTCCCCATGGAATGGAGTATCTCGATATGAGATGATAAATGTGGGTAATCCAAAGTGAAATGAAACATGTTGGAAGAAGAGATTAACAGTCTACTCAACAATGATCTTCTTTTTACAAGGCATCAAGATACACATCTTGTTGAACCTATCCACTACAACATACAAATAATCATGACCCCCTTTGGTCATTGGTAAACCCCCTACAAAATCCATGGAGACACTTTCCCATGGATGGGATGGAACATGAAGTGGTGAGTATAGCCCCAGTTTTCTATTAGTGGGCTTACAAGTAGAACACATCACACACCCCTTTACATACTTAGTTACAATTTCTTTCATTTGAGGCTAGTAACAAAACCTCTGCAAATGAGCCATAGTTTTTCCTACCCCAAAATGCCCAGACACAAGAGAAGTATGAGCTTCTCATATTACATGGACTCGTTCACTTGTAGGAATACATAGCTTTCCAAGATGGTAGAGTAACTTTCCCTGCAGACAATAGTTCTCTACCTATTCACGGAGGGTTAGATTTGCATATACTTCTTTAAAATATCCATCGATGTCATATTGTTCTATATAGCTATCATGATATAAAGAAGCATTCTTCAATACAATAGAAGCAACAATAGGAGGTCTAGAAAGCATATCAACTACCTTGTTACTTGTACCCTTTTTGTACTTGATTACCAAGTGAAATTGTTGTAGAAAACCCATCCACCTATAGTGTCGAGATTGTTGTAATTTGGTTTATGCTTGAAGATACTGTAAGGGTTGGTGATCTGCATGTATGATTGTTTCCTTCCCTAACAAGTAGTGCTTCCATTTATTTACACTCTGGACTAATGCATACAACTCTTTATCATATGTAGGATATTTAATTGTTGGAATATTTTACAGGAAGAGTGTGCTTGTTATTGATGGCAAGAACAACAATGACGATGGAAAATAGGAAAAGCATAAGCTCAGGAGGAGGAGCGCACAATAAGCAGAGATCAAAGATCGAAGTGAAAAACATAATCTCAGGAGGAGGAGTGAATAGTATGTAGAGATCAAATCTCGGAAGGAAAAGCGTAAGCTCAGGGTGAGGAGCCTCAACAGCCGTCTGATCAAGAAATTGATGGTGTTGATCATCTCATATAACGGACGTTGCTCATATGAGTGACCGTGGGCTTGAGGACCATTGGAGGATTGTGACTGTTGGATCTGCAAGCCAGATCAATGGTAGGGATGAATTGCAGGGAGAGAAATAATAATTAAACAACTCACTAGTTCTAATCCCACAATTGGTCTAGTTCGTCAGATCTCATAGACTTGGATATCGACGACTGTGGTTGATCCAACAAGTAATCATATTAAGTCGGATTGAGTTGTGACCGTCGGATGTGCAATCACCGGATCAACGACATATACATATTGCGGAGATCGAAAGGAGAATTAAATATCACGCTAGTTCCAATCCCACAATTAGTCAGGAGCCTCCGATATTATAGCTTCAAAGATCAACGATTGTAGTTGACTCAACAACAATGCGCAACTTCAAATTGCAGAGTTTTGGTGATGAGTTAAATCACTCACAATTTGTGGTTCCGCAACCATCCTTGATTGTTGATCTTCTTCAAGAATCTTCACAACCATCGGATCATTTTAAAGTGGAAGGATAGGTTAAGCGAGGTAAAAGGCCCGAGAGTTCGATTATCTAAATACCTGTCAGCCATTGGATCAAACCCGAATTCCCATCAGTCTTTAGATCATTTTCAAGTAGAAGGATAGGATAAGCGAGATAAGATATGAGATCTCATTTATGTGAATTTTCGTCAGCCATTGGATCATTCTAAATGGAAGGATAGGATAAGCTAGAAAATTTGCATTGTAGAAAGATCGAGGCGTCGATCTAAGATCCTGATCAACGAAAAACATTTGTTTCGGGTCTAAATATGTGAGGAGGTTACGATCTAGAAAGTTTGAGATTTGAAATTCCCAAAATGTGAATTTCTGTCAGCTGTTGGATCATTCTAAGTGGAAGGACAAGATAAGCTAGAAGAGTTGCATCGCAGACAGATCGAGCCATCAATCTAGGATCATTATTGTTATAGGTGAATCCTCTTGTGGACAAGCGAATTCACTCTTGGTCTCTAGACCCCTAAGGCAAAGACAGAAAAGTGATTAACATGGACACTGACATCCTTTTATATCTAATCAAGCTAATATATGAAGGAGAAGAAGAAATATATGTACCTTATTAACGACGTTTGTCCTTGCAAAGTCTAGGCTGAACTTCAATCCTGATCTCCCTAATAGGTCCTATAGAAAAAACAAAGATATAATGGACTTCCTACTCTACTGAGATTATCTCAAATATAGATTCATCTACTGCGGACAAACTCACGTGGAACAAGCACAAGTTCGAAAGAAACAGGCCAAGCATTGATGTATTGATAAGAACAAGTAAAAGTACTTACAATCCTTTGATGAAGGTGCAACAACTTCTTCCAGTTCTCCTTGTCCAACCCCTTTGCTCAAGTAATCTACACTGATTTCTTTGATGAAATCTCACTTATGATATCATAAGTTTCATATCTCCAATATTTTTTGTCAATACCACTTATAGGATCATAAGTTTGGTATCAATCTCTAGTCTCCACTTCTCCTTTCACCATGAGGAGGCCTCCTTATATAACCTTGGAGAGGCCCAACCACTTGAGAGATATTTGGGATAAATTGAGGATTCTTCTCCTTCAGTTGAGGATCTTCCCCAAGATCATGCCTTGACCTTCTATTCAAATCCAACCACCTTTAGAAATTGAGGGGATTCTTCCCTGTTTTAGCTCAACAAACCAAAAATCTGCTTAGAAAACGTAGAAATCCCCCAATAAGGTACATAGAGCATTTGAACACTCCCCCAAAGAGGCCCAGGGAGCGTTAGCACTCCCTGACAGTGGGTAGGGGAGCACTACCTTCCAAAATCCATTTTTGAGTGGTTTTTCCAGTGGCAAAAGGCTTGTACTCCTTGTCAATTGATTTCTCTTCTTCAAAACTGGTCTTTGAGGTGTCTTAAGTGTCCTTATGATTTCGTTAGAGGCATGACATAGGCAAGATGGAAGTATGATGTTTGTGACACTTATGGTCAATATGCGACACTTGCGGACAAGATGCGACACTTACAACACTTGTAATGATGACACTTGCGACACTATTGAAGTGAGTAATTTTGATGTGTAACATATTGCCCCCCGAAGTGCGAAGTCAGAAGATGATGATGACTGAAGTACTTTGTAGACTTTTTCGAGAAAGGGTATGGATGCAGAGAGGCTGGAAAAATCTGCACACAACCATTAAACAAATATCGTGACATGTTTCAAACCCAAGGCATGCATACCTATGCTTGAGTGATAAAGACTTTTTAGGTATGGCCGCCATAAAATACACTGTGGGTCCATAATTATATTGATAAAAGGTATATCCACTGAAGATACAATGTGGATCTATACTCTATGACCTGAACTGATCGTAGCCATGAATAATACACAATAGATCTACGAGATGACAAGACATAGCCACAACCAATACAAAGTGGATCTATGTAATAATAAATGTGTCATAGTTCAAAAGAACTCCTTCGCAACCTGGGCAAAGTATACATAAGAGTGAAAACTCAACCCAGGGTCTTCTTACCGATCCCGATGTAGTATGAATCTAACCATGTGAATATATGTCCTGATGTCGAACATGGTAGAAACCACTTGATTACCGGTCAATGAGGTAAACCGTTAACAAGCGCGAGGGAGATCACAATTGATGTCAATGATTCCCACGGTACTCTAGTACATTCCGACGAATGTGAATAGATGAGATGAAGTCGAACATCTGTGTAATCATCTGATCAGAGGTCAATGATGTAAACCCACTGTCAAATGTGAGGAGGCCTGCCATTAAGGCATGTAGGTCCCAAGGTACTAACTGGTTTCTAAGTCTAGTTTTTGGATAATGTGTTGAAGTTGACAGGAATAGACTCATCGAAGGAGGGCCTTGAAGTATCCCCCATCAACGACATGAAAATGACACATAGATGTAATTGGTAGATCAAATGAACATGGATTGACACGGGTATTGAAACAGGATATTTTTTATGGCTAACTCTTGAGGCAGATACTTCCCTTGAACACTGAGGCACATCGGCAGAAATGTGACATGGAACAAAACTTGATAATGTAGTGGATGCTGTGACTTTTGTCTGGTGACCCTAAGGAGTAAAAGAAACTTAGAGGATTGGCTTAGTGCAGAGGTTCAACAGATTAAAATACGTGCAAAGACAAAGTGTCGTGTTCAAGGGTGACCGTAAGAGCTACTGGTAATGTTCTTAAAAAAATGCTTGGCTTTCTTCTTTCAATTCCCCCCCCATCCAGATAGTTGAGTATCTCTTTTTGGTTTAACAAGCTCAAGGAGGGTAACAAATGCTAGATATAACTCACCTTCGGTAAGTCCCTCTTCCTTTGTTTAACAAACTGGAAGAAGTAAGGGTTCGGTCCCGTATGGGCCCCTCAATGTATGATCATTTAACGAGTCCAGAGAAGGTAAGCTTGGTGGTTTTTCATATTTAGAGAGTCTGAAAACAACTTAAAGACGACTCCAAAGTTGTCCTTTTTCATAATGTTAGTCTCACAAGGCCGAAAAAGAGATAAATTATCACTCGAAAGACGCCCTTTCAAACCTTTTAATGAGTGGGAAAATAAGCAAGCTCGCTCGACAATATTTTCACGTTTAGAGAGTTTGAAAACTGTTTTAAAGAAGATTCCATGGGGTTCCTTTTTTCGTATATCCACGCGGGTTCGAAAAAGAGATAAAATTTTACCTGGTTACATTCTCATGTTTTTACGAGCGCGAGAAAGAAAAAATACTAAGCTTGGTATGCCCCCATCTTGAAAAGCTAGTGGCTTAACTCCAGAATGATCATCAAAGGCTAGAGACATGCCCTCTAAGCTTCAATTCATTATGGACTTTCAGGTTGTCACCAATTTCTCTACGAGATGGAGAAAAAGGATAAGGGTGGATGATAAGAAGGTTCAAGAGAGGTGACTGTTTCATTTTTTAATGAGCTTGACATAGGAAAAGAACTATGCTCAGGGCTCCAGGTTCAATTCCCATATTTTTGTTTCATTTTTTAACGAACTTGCTACAGAGAGGAAAACTATGCTCGTGACCTCTGTTTCATTTTTTAACGAGCTTGCTACAGAGAAGAGAAACTATGCTCGTGACCTCTATTTCATTTTTTAACGAGCTTCCTACAGAGAAGAGAAACTATTCTCGTGGACTCTCCTTGATCATGGCTTCCAACAGAATAACGCTCTGGAAGGACACCACGTCAAGGGACAAAACTCGGTCATGGATTCCAAGAGATCTTCACTAGATGGAAGAAGAATCCTTCAGAAGGAACACATGTCGAAGGTCTCATTAGGGGTAAGGAGACCAGGCTCCAATAGCCCTACCGAAGAGATCACCATGTCAACTACCGGATCCAAATCATCGGAAGTTGAAGTCACGGGAGACAACAAAAAATCAACATCAGGAGGGAAGGTAGAGTGTATATCTCCCCAAATTTCTTCACGAGGGGGAAGAAAAGAAGATCGATGATGGTTATCATCCCGAGGTAGCTCGTCAATGCTCATCATTTCCTGAATAGATTCATCAGCGGGAAAAATTGGGGAAATGTAGTCAATTGTAGACGACAAGGAGTTGAACCATGATGGCATCGAGTAACTGTCGGGTGCCAATAGATGTTGATCATTCGAAGAGGGAGAAGCATATTGGAAAACAACGTATGATGTTTGGACTGGACTAAATCGCATGGTGTCACCTAGTGCATCGAATTCCAAAGGACTAGGTACAATCCAAGGGTCAGATGATTCTAAAGATTGATAAGCCGTGGTCAAAATCATATCAACGATGGCAATATGATGTGTAGTCGGTGGAAGTGGTGTAGGGAAGGTACCCATAAGGCTAGAATCTTTCAGCAAGCCAACACCAACGCTTTCATACGTGATCTTGTGATCTCCCAAGATTGGAATATTGTTGGTAGCGGGAGCACAAGTGTCGGGTGTACAAAAATCTAACTGATCGACAGTGACAATTTTTCCCTGATGAGGGAATTGTACACATTGAAACACTGACGAGACAACGACATTCATAGCATAAAACCAACTTCTTCCAAGTAATAAGTTGTAATCGAGGGGAGCATTGATCACCTCGACATCAACAGTGACGATTTTTCCGCCCAACTGGACGGGCAGGGACTGTAAAAGCCCATGGGGATGAAAACCTCACCCATCGAATGCACGTAACATCGTTGGGGATTTGTTAAGTGCGTGTGATTTCAAAATTTTCCAACATGCTAAACACATGACACAAGTTGAGGCTCCCTCATCCAGAATAGTTCGGTGGATTTGTTGATTGTGAACAACAACATCAACTTGGAAAGCAAGTTGGTGGGAGAGTCGAGATGTATAATTGTCTAGGTTAAACATGATATGGTTGGACAAATTAGGATCAACAACGCCAATAGCATCCAAGAGCATTCTACGTTGATTGGGGCAGTGTTGTAGAACTCCTAACGGAGACATAGCACACGGTGCTTGAGCCAAATCTTCAATAATGTTGTAGTTCTGGGTGGCACGTGAACTAGGATTAAAGGTAGATTTATGGATATTGCTCTTAGAAGGGAGTAAGATAGAGTCAAACGAAGGTTTCTCAATATGAAGTGGTCCAGATAGAGGACTAACGGAGGACGTTGATGGATCCGGTAAAGAATCGTTAGTGACCTTGGCTTTGTCAGGTTTAGCTGGTGTGTCGTACATCTTAGAGCGAGTGGTCAAATTAATCCCATTGAACATATAAATATGGGCACTTGTTGAGGCTTCATCATGAGGATGGCTAGAACTGCCCCTAGGAGAGGGGGTTTGAGAAACCATGGATTGTTGCTGTGGAAAAGGTTGAGTAAGCACAACAGGTTGTGAATTTCCCTGGAAAAGTTTGGCCACTTCATCGCGATGTGGAAAGTCTCGAGTGTAGTGATTGTCACCACAAATGATACATGGGAGTTTCAGTTTCTGTTGTGGTTTCTTTTCGGTAGTAGGTGTTTGAGATTGATTTTTTGGTTGTTCATTGTTATTAGTGTTTTTTGATTTATTTTTTGCCTTCTTCTTACCTTCAGATTGTTGTGAAGGGGCAGATTGAACTGCATTCACCCCATAAATCTGAGTTTGGGGGGAGGTATAGGAGAGTGTGGTTGACTGGGAAGTAGATTGAGTTTTGATAGAACCGATAACACCATCTGCATGAGATGAGGATGACGACTTGGATGGATCGACATTAGCTCGAGCAGCATTCGTAAGAAACTCATACAAAGTACCCGATTGTGAATAAACCAAATCTAAGTACTGAGCTCGAGCAATGGTTTCTTCCTCGGTGACTGTGCCACCCATAGCGACATCACAAGCGATCGGGGGTAAAAGTGATTTAGTAAACCACTGCGCCAATAATATGTCAGGAATGATTGCTTTGATCATCCTTCGTTGTCATCTCCACTCGTGAATATGGTCAGAGATATGCACGGAGTCAGTTTGACGAAGGGAGGTCAAGAGTTCAGTACCCGTCTCGTAGTGAATAGGTAGTTGAAAGTGCACGAGGAAAGACATGGCAAGGGAGTTGAAATCATGAAAAGAAGCATGTGGTAGTTCAATATACCATTTTCTTGCAGAGCCCGTAAGTGTTCGCTGGAAAAGACGCAAACATATAGAATCATCCATGAGGGAGTTTGATGAACACCATAAATTAAAAGTCATCACATGGTTATTTGGATCTTCTCCAGATTTTCTGTCAAATTTTGGAATATCAGAAGGAAGTTTAGCTGGAATAACTAGCCAAACCGGTGAATGAAAAATAATATTATTGGTTAACCGAGACAAGTCTGGGAGATCCAGAGTCAGAAGGAAAGGTAATTGTCGGTTAATTTGTGGATGATACTGGTGTGCATAGGAACACCAGCAGGACCATAAACTGGGTTAGGTGGATAATTGTAACCAGTGGGTCCTCCTACATACAGTTGTTGTTGACCAGGATAAGTAGGATTCGATGATGGCTGAGAAACATTTGCATATGCCGATGGGTTCTGAGCATTATAAGTCAGGTGATTTTCTTTCCCATAAGGAGGATAAACATGTTTCCCTTGAGGAGGGTGAGAATTAGATCCTGGAGGTGGATACACATTAGGGGGAGGATAAACATTAGACCCTTGGGAAGGATAATGTTGTTGTCCTTGAGGACTCCAGGTGGTGTTTGGGATGCCCGGATAAGGTTGTCCATAAGATGGTCTGGAAGGAAGAAGATTTAATACTCCTCCTTGTGGGTTATGATATGAGTGCCCCCCAACATGGTGTTGGGTAAATGTGCCTCCCGAAGATACTCCCCAGGATTGTGAAGGGTTTCCAGCAAATGAAGGTTGCCCCCTGCCAGTGGTGGATTAACAACTGGGGTATGGCTGGCAAAGGGAGGTTTCCCTCCAGGAGGAACATGAAAAGTGTTAATGTTTAAGCCATTATTATAGTTCTTTGCATTTCAATAGATAACAACAACATAAGACAAGATCACTGAGAAATACACAATCACAAGAGACACAACATTTATCCTGGGAAACCCTCTAGGGGAAGAAAACCCAACGAAAATTCCTTATTATAGATAGCCAATACAATTCCAAAAGATAACTTAAGCTAATACAAAAGATACTCTCCCAAAGATGCGCCACTCTCTCTCTTTCTTCTCTAACCGCAGTTCTGAAACTTGTCTCTCAATGAGCAAGTGAGTTGTGTTTCTAAGTGAGGTGCTAGCCTCCTTATTTATACAAATCTGGCACGTCTGAAGTGTCTCTTCACTGGCAGGGCCGACTTCTCAAACTGGGTGGTTATAACCACCTTTATTATATTTTGGGGCCTCTTGATATATTATGGGGCCGACTTATTCTTTTTCCTTTTACAATTACATTATGACCAGTCCACAAAAGGGGATTTGGTCCTTATACAATAGACGACATGATCAATCCATACTGGGGATTGATCCAATGAATAATATATCAAATAATAATAAGAATACACTTTGTAGTTACATTATTTCAACACCCCCCCTTAACAAGAAGGGTATTCTTCAACAACATCATGCGAGAGAGAGAGGACAACATCATCAACAACATCAAGTGGGTGAGAGGACAACATCATCAATATCATATTGGAACATTGACTGGTGTATATATAAATCATTGGAAGTTTTCTTCAACGGAAACATTGTCATTCTCAAAGGAATGCAATCATCATCTGCATCAATATGTATTAGTATAAAACTTGATACATCATCATCATCACAACACGAGCTTGGCTCATCATAATACATGATTGGATTTACGTCACAGCTGTGAAGATGGAAGCTCAGTACTCATCTTGATTTACATCACAACAATCAATATGGAAGCAAGATACTAGACTGGCTTTATGTCACAGCTTCTCAAGCTTGAAGCACAACACTAGTCTCATCTCAACGTCTTTCTTTACGTCACAACACTTAAGCTGGAAGCAAGATACTAGACTAGCTTTACGTCACAACTATCAAGCCAGAAGCACAATACTAGTCTCATCGCGTCGTCTTGCTTTAAGTCACAACCATCAAGTTGGAAGAAAGATACTAGACTGGCTTTACGTCACAACTGTCAAGCTGGAATCTCAGTACTAGTCTCATCTCATCGTCTTTCTTTACGTCACAACAATAAATCTGGAAGCAAGATACTTATCCTGCTTTACGTCACAACAATCAAGCTGGAAGCAGAATACTAGACTGGATTTACGTCACAGTTGTCAAGCCAGAAGCACAGTACTAGTCTCATCAGATCTTCTTGCTTTACGTCACAACCATAATATTGGAAGCAAGATACTAGACTGGCTTTACGTCACAACTGTCAAGCTAGAATCTCAGTACTAGTCACATCACATCTTCTTGCTTTACGTCATAGCAATGAAGCTGGAAGCAAGAGATGTCTCATCACAACAACTACTCCCCCTTTCGAGGAAGGTCCTTTCAGACTAGACCAAGCTTATCTTGAAAGTGCTCAAACTTTACATGAGATAGAGGCTTGGTCAACACATCAACAACCTATTCATCCGTGCTAATGTACTGGAGCTTTAAGGCTCCTCTCTGCACCATGTCACAGATGTAATGATATCGGATCTCTATGTGCTTCGACCTGTCATGGAATAAAAGATTCTCTGTCATCTTTATGAAGCTCTAGTTGTCACATAGGATCGTGGTTACTTCCATATCTAGGTCAAATAGTACGGTCAACAACTTTTGAATCTAAATAGCTTCACAACTGACAGAACATGCAACAATGTATTCTGCTTTCGTTTTGCTGAGAGAAATGATGGATTGATTCCTACTTTTCCACGAGATCATGGCTGATCCCAAACTGAAACAACATCCTGAAGTGATTTTCTTGTCAGAAACACTTCCTGCCCAATCTGCATCAGTATATCCACTTAATGTGAAATCATGATCTCCATCATAGCTGAGACCACAATATATTGTGCCCTTAAGGTACCTCATCACATGTTTTGTAGCCACTAGGTGAACATGTCTGGGTTCTACCAGACACTGACTCAAGGTGTTCACGAAAAAACAAATGTCTGGTCTGGTGTTCATTAGGTACATCAACGATCCAATAATTTGTCTGTACAACGTGGCATCAATCAATTCTAACGAAGTGTCGACCAGCAGCGTCAGCTTCGCTTCCATGGGTGTATTCATGGACTCACATTCTAACATGTCGAATCTCTTCAGGATTTTGAATGCATACTTCCCTTGGTTAAGGAAGATCCTCTCTGGACTCTGCCATACCTCAAGACCTAGGAAATAATGCATTAGGCCAAGGTCTTTCATTTGAAATTCTGAGGCAAGTCTCTTCTTACATTCAGTGATGAGATTTTCTTCTCTGGTTAAGAATAAGTCATCCACATATAGTAATAGTATTATTGGCTCATCGTTCATGACCTTGAAGTAGAGGTTAGAATCTTCTTTACTCTTGGTAAAGCCTAAGCTCGTTAGGAAACTGTCTATACGGCCATACCAAGATCTAGGGGCTTTCTTTTATCAATATAAGGCTTTCTTCAACATGCAGACATGAGAATTCCTGTCTTCAACTTCAAATCCTTGAGGTTGATATATATACACTTCGTCTTCGATGACACCATTTAGGAAAGCTATCTTCACGTCCATCTGGTGTAACTTCCACTTCATCTTAGCTACAAGAGCTATGATGGTTCTAATCGAAGTGCATCTGGCCACAAGAGCGAATGTCTCTTCGTAATCAATGCCTTCCTTTTGAGAAAATCCACGAGTGACAAATATTGCTTTATACTTCTCAATACTTCCATCAACAACATGTTTTATTTTGAAGAGCCATTTGGAGGATACCACATCTTTACTCTTCGGTCACGGAACTATTTCCCATACTTCGTTCTTCATTATGGATTGGTATTCATCTATCATGGCATCTGCCCATTCTTTCCTCTGAATGGATTCTTCAAAGCAGGTAGGCTCCTCCTCTAGAAGATCACACATCAAAGCCGTATAACTGGAGAATGGATTTTGGTCTTTTCACCTGTCTCATAGTTCCTTCAGGAACACCATACTTCTCTCCATATTGAATAAGCTCTCTAGCCCAAGATGACTTTCTTTTATGGAGGATTGTCATTTGGGGAGGTTCTTGAAATTCTGATATATCATGGTCTTCTCGAATTTCCGCATCAGGGGAAGTTATGACTTCCCTCAATGGTTCTGCGGCTCTGGGAACCTCCCTCACTACAGTTCTGGGGATTACAGGTTCCTCTTCATATAATTCTTCAAGCTGGCATCTTCTTGATTTCTTGAGAACTGCATCTTCATCAAAGGTCACATCCCTGCTGATCTCAATGTGATGATGGCCTGGTATATAGACTCTGAAGGCCTTGGAGACCTCACAATATCCCACAAATATTCCCTTCTTTCCTGAAGGTTCCATCTTGTTTCTCTTCTCTTTTGGTATATGAATAAATACTGGTCAACCAAATATTTTGAGATGGCTTACCTCTGGCTTCTTTCCGGTGAACATCTCTTCCAGGGTCTTGAGCCCAAGTGCACTATGGGACAATCGGTTCTGCACATATACAACTGCCATTGCTTCTTCTACCCATAAGCACATAAGAAGATCTTGATCATGGATCATAGTCTTCACAACTTCCATTATCGTTCTGTTCTTTCGTTCAACTACACCGTTTTGTTGGGGATTATAGGGAGTAGTGAGTTCCCTCTTGATCCCAACATCTTTGCAGAATTTCACAAACTCTTTTGAGGTATATTCTTCTCCATTATCTGACCTGAGTATCTTAATCTTTTTTTCAGAAAGATTCTCTATCAAGGCTTTGAATTCCTTGAACTTGCTGAACACTTCATCTTTAGATTTCAAAAAATATACCTAGGTCTTACGAGAATAATCATCAATAAATGATACATAATATACATACCCACTAATGGAGGATGATGGCATTGGGCCACATACATCTGAATGAATGAGCTCTAGGACTCCTCCTTCTTTTGTTGTCTCTCTTTGGAAAAGGGTTCTTGATGTTCTTCCCTTGTGCACATCCATTGTGTTAGCCTATGGCTTACCTTTACCAATCACTAAGTCTAAATTGTCACCTATATTTGTATTGTTCATTTAGGATATTAGTAATATATCCTCAAGTGATGACTAATGATTTAGTTAAGATTGCCTAGCCTAGTCATCATGCGTGATTTTAGGATCTAGAGAAAATCTCTCTATGAGGTGGCATCACCCATTGTACTATAAATATGTAACATTGGAGTGAATACAATTGAGAGTGTTGGCTAGTGAGCCTTTTCCACCATGTTGTTATTCTTGTTTATGTTTCAACAATTGGTATCAGAGCTCTTATGGTCTTAAGGGCCTAATAGCTTCACCATGATAGTTTTCATGGATGGTGAGGATTTCAAACTCAAAACGCTGTTAAGCCCTAATATTGGCTCATTACCCCTTAATTGGGGCATATTAGATTAGTAATGCTATTTTATTTATGTCGGCTTTAGGCCATTAGTTGTAATTTAGATTAGTAATGTTATTTTAATTATGTCGGCTTTAGGCCATTATTTGTAATTATATCTCCTAGTCTCCTATATATACCAAGGAGACATTTTCATTTTGAATCATCTTGTACTTGAACATTTAAGTGGGGTAAAAGGAGGTATCCCCCTCGAAGAGGTTTATTATCTGAAATTATCTCTTTTTCAAGACGTTGAGTACTTTTCCCGAGGTTTTTATATGCTATATTGATGTTTGGTTCTTAACATATGGTATAAGAGCTCAAGGTCTTGGGGTTTCGCTGCTACTTTTGAGACACCGTGGCATTTTTTCTATAAATTTTTTTTCTACAACATTTTAGAAGGAACCACTTGGAGGGTTTTTAGTAGACGGATCAAGGTACATTGGGTTCAAAATTCAGCTCCCGAGGCCTTATACTTTCGGAGATACAGCCCGTACAAGATAGGGTTCTGGAATAATCCTAAAATGAGTCATTGTGGAATTTTTGCTATAAAATTTTTTCTGTAACGTTTCAGACCCTTTCCTCTGGAGGCCATTTACAGAAATTAGCAAGGTACTTGTGGTAAAAATTTCAGCTTCTGGGTCATCATAAATATGTAGATACACCTTGTGTAAGATAGGGTATCTGACTAGTCCTATTGACTAGCCTCAAGAAGGTGTTCCAGGTAAAACAAGCATAACTTCTTGCTAGAGTATCCAAATTGAGTGGGACTAGCTGCATTGGATCATGGACAGTCTGCAGTATTTTGGGTGCGAGTTTCAGAATTTGATATCAATTATTTTGGGCGGGGCATTCTATACAAGTGAGATCTCCTGGAAAGGCAAAAAATCAGCAAGTTGTGAGGAAGTTACCGTAAATTCTACTTGGCACATCCAATTTTGATCAGACCTGTGGCATTGCAGAGAAGAAATATCAGAGAACTACCTAAAACAAAGTTTCATACCCAGAAGGGCCGAAACTTGGGAGATAGAATAGAATAAATATTGTCTAGTAGAATCACCTCAAAATCAAGACTCAAAAGTGATATTTGGCCAACATGCCACCCAAAAAGGGACCTTCTACACCAAATAAGCCTCCAGAAAATCCTAATTGGACTCTTGATGAATGTGAAGAAATGCGTAGGGATATAAATGATTTACAAAAGAAGACAGTAACCAAAGATGAACTAAAAGAGATGAGGGATTCAATGGAAGCTAAGTTGGATACTAAGATGGATTCAATGGAAGCTAAGATGGATTCAATGGAATCTAAGTTGGATACTAAGATGGATGGCTTAAAAGGGGAGATCATAGAAGTATTGAGAAATTTCGTAATAGAGAAGACACCCAAAAGTGAAAATGCATCCCATGAAATTCATGATGAAGACACAAGGAAGGTGAATCAAGAATGGAGAAACTCCAACTTTGGTTTGAAGACCAACCACGTTCCTAAGATTGATATGAGGAAGTTTGATGGCAAGGACCCAA
>JASDQU010244390.1:0-13466 GCA_032191745.1 Picea mariana
GCCACTATCTGGTATGCCACTTCTCTGCACACCAGCCTGCTAGGTAAAAATTTTGAGAGAGCATGAGAGGGAACCGAGCAACCAAAAACTTCGATGTAGGAGAAATTATCCTCAATGAACCAATCTGCAAGCTTGCCTAGGTTTCCCATAATTCTCTTTGAAATCTCAGGAGGCAGGTGACCATAAATGGCTATGTGAATAGGTACTACGACATTGTGGCAGATTTCATAAAAGAAATCCTTAGCTTTCTCCTCCCATAACTTGGAGTGGTAAAAGTGAATAGGTTCAGAACTGATCGGGGTCCAACTCCAGTTCATCAATGGAAAAGGGGTCATGAAGCATATGGCATCCATAACATATGCAGACATATAAAAATGGGCAGGATGCCCTTTTGATTTCGTTGCTTTATAATCAGTGATTTCCTTAGCCAAATTATCCGACAACATTTTGGCCCAATTGAAAGTGTAACCCTCAGCTACCTCGTCCATGATGGATACCCATTCCACCAAGAAATGTGTAGGGCTCTTCTTCCTAAACAGACGATAGAGCATCATGGATACATACAACATATGAGCATCTAAAGACGTTGTGGCATACGTACCATGAGCGTCGGTTCTGAATTTCTCTGGATGTCCCCACCAGGTCCTGATTATATCATGCCCACTCCTGGTGTATTGGATGCACTCTTTTCTCTCAAAATATAGAATGAATGAGAAATTGTAAGTATATTTAGGAGTAGAAGAGAGTTTATACATTACTTGCATATGTTCTAGTCAGAAAGAGTCAATGGCAACCTGTTGGTGGTTGTTGATGCTCCTGGTTTGGATGTCAACATGTTCCAAGGTCCAACTTATCATATCATTGTAAGGCATGATTCTCAATCGTGCAACTATATTTTGCAGCTCCGACTATGCTATATGTCTAATCTTAGCTGCATAATAGTCATCTTCTTCTTCGGTGGATTCTTCTGGACAGTTGATGATTTCACGTTCCAGGATCTCAAAAAATTGTGTCCAAGTTTTAATGGTGTCTGCGACTCGCAGAGTATTGTCTAAAAGAATGTCTGCATTCGGGTTTGAATCCTCTCCTACTGCATCAGGATTTTTTTCCATTTTCCTCAGTGCCATAATATTTAAGGAAACATAGTGAGATCACCTATTACAAGGGAAGTCCGTGAGTTTTTCAATAGATAAAACTGCTAATTGCGAAAGGTGAAAATGATTTTGAAATTGAAGTGATTTTATTCAAACAAGAGTTTATCGATTTTCGTATAGACTCACTAATGAAGAATTTATTACCCTCAATGGAATTGACTACCTAGCGATCCGTAATATTCGTTCGAAATCATTACCTTTAATCGATCATAAATTCCCTCGATACTTCGATGGTTCGCGTTCAGGAGCTTTGGATGTGACAAGGTGGAAATCTCTTGAATCCGCTGAGTAGTTAATATTTAAATTATCACTTTTACAACTTAATTAAACGTGTTTTAAAACGTTGAATTAACTTCAAGTGTTTCGGAAGTTCATACTTTGAGGGTTTTGAATATAGTTTATGATAAATTCCTCGGAATCCAAAACAGCGAAGTAAATAATTACGAGTAATCTTCCTTAAGTCTTAATTAATCGTGTTTAACTTTTGTTGTTAAATGTTTTATTAATTACTCTTTACTCTTTGAAAAGTTCAATGCTTCAACATTTTGAAACTTCGGTGATTTGTGAATTCACTCTTTGTTAAAATCCCGAAGGGTCGTCTCCCGGAGTGATGTGGCAGATATGATGTCATTCTAGATGAAGTGTCGAGAAGGGATAGGTGCCACGTGTCGCTCAAGAGCATGTGAATCATCTAACAAAAACTTCAAAAGTAAGTGCCACGTGTTAGCTTATGAAAGATTTAAAAGACATGTGTCCTATGACTCTTGTCTGTGTGTTCTTTAGGGTTTATTGTGGGCTGTTATTTTCGGGTTTTGGAGCTTCAGGTTTTTTATCGTTTAGACTTGTGGGAACATCCGAAGCGTGGATCTCCAAAGTGACCGTTAGGGACTTATTCTTTAAAACTCAGGAGGCTCCAGAACTACATAGATTATTAAGATCATTTGATCAATTTAAGGGAACTCATCACTGACAGATAATGTACATGCTTTATTATTAAATGAAAACTAATGAATTCGATTCAAAATTAAAATGCCAAGTTTTGTGTAAAATTTTATTCCTAAGAGGCGAAAACTATAAAACTCAAAAGTTCAAAATTGTGTGTGTTCCAACATAGTCTCCATCTGGGATTGTGGCTCCCTGTGAGACACGAAAGAACAATAGACCAAGTGCCTTTATTGGGTAAATGGAGTCATTATTTCTTTTTGAATTTTTTTTGTAGTTTTACTCAAGAATTAATCATTCATAGAAGAACGAACTTAACCAAATCTCGAGAACCTTCAAAACATACTCAATTAATTGCTCTCAAGTCAAGCTATTTAAAATTTCCTTTTCTTAAAACTGATTCTAGAATTGTTTAAGATAATCAAGACAGCTTTAATTGAAATATTAGACTCAGACCAACTTTGTTTGCATCAAGGCTAAGTAGATGTAACAATTTATTTTAGGGAGTCCCTAGTTGGTTCATAGTGTAAATATCACCAGAGAGAGAACTAGAAGACAGAGTATGTTATATGGATATGTATGAAATCCTTATAGATATCATAGATATTGATTCACTGCCAGCGAGCCTATTCAGTACCCTGGTGAAGTTATCCACTTCTCCCATTGAATTTCCTTGCACCACTTCAATCAATACTTTTGTACTTTGTTGAGATGAAAACAATCATATTATGAATTTTCTTTCATCATCTCTTTTGGACTAGATGGGGGAAATCAAATTATGAATTTTCTTTCACCATATGTCTTATATTTTAACATTTTGAAGTGGGGGGAATCAATCTGTATGTATCATACAAGGGATGATATCTGTTTAAATTTTTTGAAAAGAAGTTTTGTCAACGATTTTGAGAATACTTTGAAACTAACTTTCTTCCAATTTTCAATACACCTTTGCCTATAGGGGAGAAATTTATGGGAATATTAATCTTTTTAGGGATCAACCTTGAGAAAATTAGTCAATTTAAAGTCTGATAAAAGAGATAAAATTATTAGGATTAGCCTAGACATACTTTTTCAATTGAAATCAAAGGAGGATAAAGATTTTCGCCTATCCTTATTTTTAAAATATTTTTTTGAGTTCCCAGAGTCAAGGTGAGATTCTTTCTTTTATGAAAATTAAGAAAGGATAAAGGAAATCTGAATTGGATAAGAACTTGGGGATAGGAAAAAGTAACCAAATGAAGATTCAGAAGACCTGACACAAAAATCCCAATGCCACATAAGTTTGCGTAATTAATTCAGACTTTCTTCTAGCTTGTTTATTATTATTTTATTTTTAATTCATAGATGGCTTCATAATTTTATCAGTATGACCATTTAAGATGTAATTTTATACTTCTTTGGTTTTTAGTTCAGGTGATGGTATTATTACGAGTGAAAATTTCTTCCCATTTGTTTTAAAGAATTCCTTAAAAAATCTTATTTTGAACTGAAAAGGTGGGAACTCATACCTCGTTTTCCTTTTGAACTTTCAATTAGGCAGATCATTAATTCATACATGTTTTGAGAGAAACTAAATGTTTATAAAAATGAGTGTCGGGTTCAGATGCATCCTCACCTCTCATTTAACAAGATATATTCTGCACAGGAATGAAATGCGAAATGTCAGAAAATTCCATAGAATAGAGATGGAATGTGATATAGATGTTTTTATATATTTTTTTATGATGTTAAGCAAACATGATTTATTGAAAATATTTACAACAAATGATAAAATGACTTGGAAAATTTACAAAAGAAAGGAAAAATTGCAAATTGAAAAAAAAACAAATGCCAATCTAAACTAATATATACAATGGAAATATGAAATATGACTACTGCATGAAATGTTTAAAGTAACGTTCGTTGATATGAGCATCAAGGATTTATCCACCAATATTTTCTAGTAAGAAATATTTTTTCCCTCAACAACTGCAATCTTAAAAGGTCTGAACCAGAGATGATCAAACTTGTCATGTTTCCCTGCATCTTCTTTTCTAGCCTCCCACTTTAAAACTAGATCGCCAGGAAAAAACTCTCTGTCTTTAGATTTTTTTATCGAAAAGGACCTTCATATTATCCTGGTACTTTTGAATTTTATCATCTACTTCCACCCTATTTTGTTGAACTTCGATGATTTGATTCATCCTTCTCGTTACGTCCTTTGGCTCTTCATTTGCATCCTGCCAGAGTTTCATCACAGGAAGAGAAAGATTGATAGGAAGGACAACGTCAATACCATAAAACAATTGAAAAGGGGACATACCTATCAATTTCTTGGTGTTGATTCGATTCTCCCATAGTGCATACTTTAGGTGGATGTGCCAATATTTTTTATTTTATGTCAACACTTTTTTTGTTATAGTCATCAGGCTCTTGTTAGATGATTCAACCAACCCATTTCCCTGAGGATAATAGGCTGTATAATGACCTAACACAATATTGTATTTCTAGCAGAAATTGATCATTGCCATAGACTTAAAATCTTGAGCGTTGTCAGTGACTATTTTTCGAGGACAACCAAATCTCGATAGGATGTTTTCTTCCAAGAAGTTTATTACTACTAAATCCGTAGCATTCCGAGTTGGAATGGATTCGACCCATTTCATAAAGTAATCGATAACAGTTAGAATCCTTACATGTTGAGCACTTGATTGTAGATGGATTTCTTTGATGAATTCTAGGCCCCATTGTTGGAAAGGGGATTCATCTTTTACTGGGATTAAAGGTAGGGAATGGAGCTTTTGCTTACCAGCGAACAGTTGGCACGAATTGTAGGCTCTGACCCTCACATTCAAATCGATAAATAACTTTGGCCAATAATATCCAGCTCTTAAAATATTGTATGTCGTTTCTCTCTAGGCATGATGTCCTCCGCACACTCCTTCATGGAATTCATCAATGACGTCTTTTGTTTCAGATTCTTTCAGGCAACATAATAAGAATCCTAGAGGGTCTTTCCAGTATAGTTGGCCATCAATAATGTAATATTTAATTGCATGTAGCTTCAAAGTCCTTGCTTTAGACAGAATCATGTCATTTGGGCTTTGAAGGGTAAGGATATATGTAACAATATCACGATACCAGGTAGAGGAAGAAAAAATATCTTCAATCCAAATCGTAGGCGCCTGATCGCCAATTTCCTCTATATCTAGGAGAGAAACATGTGATTCGAGGTTATTTATCCCTGGTGCTCTAAAATTTCATTCAGCTAATAGCTTTGCCAGGCCTTGACCTTTGACTAGCTTGGTCAGATTCACTTCTAGATCAAACTCTTGAATTTTATCCAACCATCGACCTCTTCTTTCATCACTGTCTAGTTGAACCAAGATGTCTTTGATAGCATTTGTTGGCACATAAGCGATTATTTTGGAATGCAATACATATGTTCTGAAAACCTTGAGATCCTTCACCATTGTGTAAGCCTTCTTCTAAAGTATATTGTATCTTATTTCTGCATCCCTGAGGCTTTTTTTGAAGAAGGCTATTGGTTGTTCGAACCCTTCTTCATTCTTTTGCAAGAGTACCACTGCAACAGTATGTTCAAAAGCGAATGAGAAGATTAAGAATTCCTTAGTCCGGACTTGCTAGTACTGGTGCTTCCCCTATAGATTTCATGACGCACTCGAAAGATGCTTTAGCTTCTGCAATCCACTTTACTTCGATGTCCTTTTTTAACATATCTCTAATCATTTTGATTATTTCAGCAAAGTTGGGAATAAATCTTCTCAAAAAGTTGATCTTTTTTTAAAAATATTGAATTTATTTTATGTTCCTACAGATATTAATAATGTCAATAGCCTCAACTCTCTTAGGGTCAACTTTGATTCTTTATTTTGATACTATATGGCCCAAAAGCTTACCTTCTTGCATAGAAAAATTTGATTTCTTGGGATTAACAGACAAACCAAACTTTCTGCATTTTTTGAAGGTCTGTCTGAGGTGCAACAAATGTTCTTCATCGGAGTTAGAAAAAATCGTCAAATCATCTAGATAAATAATAACAAATTTGTATTTCTCACCAATGAACGCGATATCCATCGCTCTCTGGAAAGTAGCTCCTGCATTCATCAAACCAAAGGGAATTTTATCATACATAAAGGTTCCCCATGGAGTAGTAAACGTAGTCTTTTCTCTGTCATCTTTGTGAACAATTATTTGATTATATCTGGAAAAACCATCAATCATGGAAATCATGTTGTCCCCTACTACCTTCTCTAGAACATGGTCCATCTTTGGGAGCAGGTAGTTATCTTTAAGAAACGACCGATTTAAGTTTCTGAAATCAATGCAGCATCTTATTTTGTCATTTTTCTTTCTAACAGGGACCAGATTGGATACCCATTCAGAGTATCTGAGTGGAACGATGATTTTTGCATTGAGGAGCTTCTTAATTTCCCTTTCTATCACTGGCAGAGAGTTTATTTGTCTAAGCTTCTTCCTGAAAGGTTTAATACCATGTTTTAAAGGAATCTTGTGTTCAATAATAAAGGTATCATAAGTTTTCATATCATCATAAGACCATGAAAAGACATCTTTATACTGCCTAAGTAACTCAACATACTTTCTCTTCATTTGGGTTGGAAGGTATTTTGATATTTTGACCATTTTGGGATCTTCATCAGTTCCTACATTACAGTCTTCAACTTCTTTAGGTTGAGTTCGTAAAGTAGACTTTAAAGGTATGTCATCCTGGTCAAACAACCTTTATAAGGGGATCAAGCCTCTGGGAATATGATTGTTCTTAAGAAAGAGCATGCAGTGGTTTGCAATCTTATCTTGGAATTTCTCTGGGTTATCCCCTTCCTGCATAATCCAAGCAGGATCATTCTGGTTTTCCTGATCTATGTGAGTTTCAAAAAACTCGTCAACCATTTCCAGGAACTATTTGATTTGTTCATCATCTTTGAACACTTTCCAGTGTTGAACATTGTTCGGGATCGAAGGTCTATGTATCATATCGATGTGATATTTTAGTTTCAAGACAGTAGGCAGTATGAAGGTCGCAACAGCCTTGGTCAATGAATCAACTTGGTGATTCTCCATCCTGGGAATAGAGTGAATATTAAAGGACGAGAAGAAGTTCTCTATAAGATCGCAGGCACAATTCCTATATGATCTCAACCTTATATGCTTAGCTTTATATTTTTGTTTTACTTGTTTGACAATAAGCTCTACATCACCATAAACTATCAGGTGTTCGATTTTTAACTTCCTTGCAGCTTTTAATCTTAAAACCATATCTTCATATTCGTAGATATTATTCGTATAATCAAACTCCTATTGTAATCTATAAGAGAAGGGAATAACATACTCATCACTTGGTTCCATGAATAAAACCACAGCTCCTGCTCCTTCGCAGGATGAGGCACCATCGAAGAAAATTTTCCACATTCCTTCTCTAACATTTACATTTTTCTTTGTAATTTCTATTTTTTTTTTATTTTCTTCTTCTGTACATTCTTCAAAATGATCATCTATAGATAATATAAAATTTCCTAAGTCCTGATCAATAACATAGACTGGGTAATTATTGGGGTTTTGAGGGTCACTTATAGTATACGCCAGTCTAGTTTCTCTGTACAGTCACATGAATTTCCTACCAAAAATTGAGATTGTAGTGTAAGTTATGTCCAACTGAACCGATCCTCCTAACTTGGCACCCCAAGACCTGGACAAAAGCATGTTGTACTTGGCAGGAACGTCAGCAACAACCACATCCATAAGGATACTTTTCATGGGAATATGAGCAAGATTTACTACCAAATCTTTAATCATACCTAGACACTTAACCTTTCTAGAATCAAATGAGTATAAGTCTTGATAAGGTCGGGTAATTTCGAGGCCTAATTTTTCCATGATAATTTTAGGCATTAAATTATGAGAGGCCCCTGAGTCTAGCATGCAATTGTGGAGTAAATGGTCGTGCATAGTTAGTGTAATTGATCCAGGTGGATATTGGTGACCACCCGCCTATTCCACTTGGACCCCCACCATTGTTTCTTTCGATTTTTCAGTTTCCTTAATTGTAACACAATTTACTATTTTTGGCAATTTTTCGGGTCCTGAACTTTCGGAGCCGTTTTGAGGCCCTAAACGATGTTTTTTGGTCATCCACCAATCGCAAAATGACAACTTCATATTTTATGCCAACAATTGTATTCCTCAGATAGATCTTTCTAACGATGTATCATATGCGTCAAATGGAGATAGTATGCCAAAGTTACGACCTCGAGAAATTGAGGTACCAATTTACCCCGACAGGGCCCATATCCTGGCATTTCATCTCCTATGGTTAGGTTTTTTGGATGTTTAGGGTTTCCATTGTTTCTCCATAATAGATAGGCCTTCGAGCCTCATTGGAACATAGAGTTTAGAGGCTTGTAGCAGCCACATCTCTTCTCAGAGATAAGCTACCTACGCCCTAGCTAGTTTATTTCTATTATGTCTGTAAACAAATTTCAGTTCTTTGATATTAATGAAATGAAGTTTTATTTCCATTGCATCTTTGTATTCATGGTTATTTGTGTATTTTGTTGTGTCCTTGCATAAATATGTATCAGTGGTATCAGAGAAGTCTTCTCTTTATCGATCCTTCTTTGGATGTCCCCAACAAGATCGGGGTATAAGGAGTTAGGGCTCTATCTGGTTGAACCTTTGCAAGATCAGCCTCGCAAACCCTAATGACCGCCCATGGGGTACGAAAAGAAATACGAGGGAGCAAGAGATCCTATCAAAATATTTTTTGAGGAGGCCCTTGAAAAAAAAATGAACGCGATGATGGATAACTTCACCCAGATCCTTCAACGATTGCCCACTGGCGGCGCATCTGCATCCAACAACCACTCTGGAGGCACAACCCCTTTTAAGGTACAAGTAAACTTTGACATTCCCATATTTGATGGTCAAATAGATGCAGATGTTATAGATATATGGTTGAATCTATTAGAAGGATATTTCTCGGTTCATTACTTTTCCGACAGGGTGAAAATTATTTTTTTCACTGCTCAAAGCCACCCCCCATGTCAAGGACTGGTGAGAAACCTATTGTAGGAAAAAGGATGAGAAGGAATCCTCCCTGTTCTCGGTCGTATCCACTTGTAATTATTTCTGAGATTCCATCAAGGAACAATATTATCCCGTGGGGAGATATGAGGACACGTACATACAATGGACTATGCTGCGACAGCAAAGGGATCAAGATGTGCATGAGCTAGCGAATCTATTCCATACCCTGCACACAAAGTTGGGTATGAAATATTTGGAGAAACTTTTGGTGTTGAAGTACTGTAGTTGTCTACGCAGATACATTTAGGAGGAAATGGAGTTCCTCGACATCTCCTCACTTGGTACGACATACTGGTATGCTGCCAAGATTGAGCAGAAATTCAAACAGAAGAAGCGAGACTTTGGATCTGCAAATTAAAAGCAAGCGAAAGGTGCCCCCAAACCGTAGACCAAAGGAAAAATCCAAGGCATGGCGGCTCAAGACAACCCTCCAAAGCCACAAGAAAAGAAAAACACTGCAAATATGAAGAAAGACATGGGAAAGTGGTGTGAGTTCCATAAGAGATCCACTCACAACACAAGTGAGTGTCGGGCCAAGCAGTCACTGGTGGCCGAGATGAGGACTTTTGAATCAGATGCATGCTCCGACACTGAATCAAAACCCGAGAATTGGAATGATAGAGGGAAGAAAATTATCAATGCAGATCTCAACGCCACCGTTGGCACCACAAATATCCAAAAGGAAGAACTGGAAGATCCAAAGGAGGAAGAGCATCTCTTCCACTCCCAGATGTGGGTAAAGGGTTCCCCGCTATAGTTCATCATCGACAGCGGGAGCCAAAAGAATCTCATTTCACCATAGGTCGTGAAGCGGTTGGGCTTGCCGACCACAACACACTCACATCCGTAAACCATCAGGTGGCTTCACCAAGGATAGGATCTCCGCGTCAGCCAACAATGTCACCTTCCCTACATCATCAAGCCCTTCATCAATGAGGTATTATGTGACATTGCTCCTCTTGATGTTTGTGATGTATTATTAGGCCAACCATACTTGTGGAAGTGACATGTTGTGTATGAGTCCCGACCTCCCATTTTTATTGTTACCTTGGGAAATAAGTTGTACATGATACTAGAGGGTCCACCACCTGTCGGTTTCTCTTTGGTTATTGCAAAACAATCTAGTAAGCTCATTTCCAAAACCAAGAAATTTGTTTTCTTGATGATCTGCACTCAGGGAAAGAAGAATATTGTGGCCACGACCTCCAGACAAGGCTCCTCCCCACGACAAAAATGAATGGACAAGGTCATGGAGGAGTATCGGTACATCTTCACGTCACTTGCAGGGGTGCCTCTGCACTCTCAAGTCAAGTACCCAATCGATCTAAACCCAGGTGTGTTGCTTCCCAATGGACCAATATATCGACTCTATGTTCTGGAGAATGATGAAATCAAGCAACAGATTCAGGAGCTGTTGCAGAAAGGTCACATCTAGCCAAGTTCATCACCCTGTGGGAGACCGATCATGTTGGTGTGGAAGAAGGATGGGACTTGGAGACTCTATATTGACTATCGGGCATCGAACAAGATCACCGTTCGGAATAGGTACCCGATCCCATGGATTGATGACCTTCTGGACCAACTCAAAGGGGAGAAATATTTTATCAAGATTGACTTGAAGTCCGGGTATCACCAGGTACCAATCGAACTATCTGATGTGTGGAAGACTGCCTTCAAATCCAAGGAGGGCCTTTTCGAATGGTTGTTTATGCCTTTCAGGTTGATGAATGCTCCCGCAACCTTCATGAGGATGATGGAAAACATCTTGCGGCCATTAACAAACTCATTTGTAGTAGTGTAATTGGATGGCATCCTAATATTCAACCAGACTTGGGAAGAGCACCTCCACCACACCCGACTGATCCTCCAAACATTGCGGAAACATAAGTTGTGTGCCAATTTGGAGAAGTGCACTTTTGGCATGACCCAATTTTAGTATGTGGGATACATTATTGATGAGCGTGGGGTGCATGTGGATCCAATCAGATCCAAGTCATCCGAGATTGGCCAGCCCTAAATACTCTAACAGAGCTTCGCAACTTTCTAGGTCTTGCTAATTTCTATCGCAAGTTCATGTTGGGATTCTCTCATATCACTTGGCCCTTGAGTCAAGTTACCAAGGGAGGAGCGAAAGAAAAATTCTTTTGGTCGGAATCTCAATAGAAGGTGTTCGTAGAATTGAAACATCACCTCTGTTTCACCCCAATGCTCACATTACTAGACTTGCAACAACCATTTGAGATCGAGAAAAATTTCTCTGACTATGCTATTGGGGCAGTTGTTACTCAAAAGGGGCATCCAGTGGGATATCAAAGTGAGACACTATCTAACACAATCCTAAAGTATCCCACTTATGACAAAGAAATGTATTCCATCGTGCAGGCTTACCCACAGTGGAAGCATCACATTTTGGGGAATGAAATGATCATCCACACAGACCACTGACCCCTACAGTTCATACAAACACAAGGGAAGTTGCAGAACGATCTCCATCAGAAGTGGTCCACATATCTGCAACATTTTCATTTGAACATCAAGTACAAGAAGGGAAGCACCAATAATGTTGCAGACTACCTTAGTAGACCACAGATCATGGGAATAACCACTGTTCTCAAATCTTGTGGTCATGAGACTTCTGATTGGTTGCTTCTCTACAAGAGCGATCTCGATTTCGGACACACATACAAGGTTCTCTTGGAGGGTAACCGAGTTCCAAATTTTCACCTCCAGGATGCACTAATATGTCACCAAGGAAACCTTTGTGTTCCTTCAAGTGATTGTGCCAAGATGATTTGGGAAGTGCACTATAGTCGGGTCGCTGGGCATTTCGAGGTAGAGAAAACAATGGCAGTACTGCAAAATTATTTCTATTGGCCAAACCTTTGACAGGATGTCGAGAAGTACATCAGATCCCGTGCCATTGCCAAACTGACCATCAAGAAGAAAGGCCTCTATAATCCATTGCCTACCCCTATTCTACCTTAGGAATCCATCTCCATGGATTATATTTCGGGCCTTCCTTCTACTAAGAATGGAAATGACTTTGTTTTCGTGGTCGTCGAAAGATTCTTGAAGATGGCCATTATGGAGGTCTGCAAGAAGAATATCACAGCAAAATCCATTGCTAAAATCTTCTTTGAACGAGTGTGGGTACACTTTGGGATCCCACAGTCTATCATCTTAGATCGGGACATTAGGTTCCTCAGTACATTTTGGTCCAGCCTCTGGTCAATGCTGGACATCAAGCTCACCAAGTCCACAGCTTTCCATCCCCAAACTGATGTCCAGACAGAGGTCATCACAGGGTGATTGCACACATTTTGCGCATGTAAAACTCAAAGCATCCACGCACATGGGATGACAGCCTTCCCTATGTACAACATAGATATAAATAGACCCTCCACAACTCAATCGACCACAACCCCTTTTAGGTCGGCTTGGGATTCCATCCACCATGTCCCATTGATGTAGCCATACCATTTGTAGCTACTCAGGCTGATTCGGTTCATGTCTAGTCTAAAGATGCCAAGGCGAACAACTTCATTGAGTGCATTCAACACATTCGCCAATAGGTTCATGACATATTGGACAGAGCTAATGCTAAGTACAAGAAGCGACATGATCAACATTGGGTGCAACACAACTTCCAGGTGGGCAACAAAGTGTGGCTACATTTGCAGAAGGAGCACCTCGTTGGACCCCACCACAAGCTTCGCCCTCTCTGATATGGGCCATACACCATCACCAAGGTTGTAGGGAACAATGCCTTTGAGCTTAGTATCCCACCATTCCTTGTTCTGCACCCAGTGTTCAATGTGGACCGCCTTCGGCCTTACTTTCCACCTCTATTTGACACATCCGACATGGAAGAACAACTCACACCAACAAAGTTAAAACCATACTGCATGGAACAAGCCACAACTGATTGGATTATGGAAACACATATCAAGAACACCCGCTAGTAGAGGATCCAACTATATCGAGTTGTCAAAGCATGCCAACTCCTTCACTAGGGCAAGTGGCTCACCAGGGACCAAGTTAGCAGAAGTTTCCTCATCTCATGGAGGAACTCAACGCAATGAGGACCATTGCTTCCTAAGGAGGGAGGAATGATCTAGGTGTATATTGGTGGCCACCCACCTATTCCACTTGGACTGCCACCATTGTTTCTTTCAATTTTTTAGTTTCCTTAATTGTAGCACAATTTACTATTTTTGGCAGTTTTTCGAGTCTTGAACTTCTAGACCCGTAGTCCTCAGATATATA
>JASDQU010244390.1:31968-44255 GCA_032191745.1 Picea mariana
GACGGGGCCCATATTTTGGCGTTTCATCTCCTAGGGTTAGGTTTTCTGGATGTTTAGGGTTTCCATTGTTTCTCAATAATAGATAGGCCTTCGAGCCTCATTGGAACATAGAGTTTAGAGGCCTGTATCCACCACATCTCTTCTCAAAGATAAGCTACCAGCACCCTAGCTAGTTTACTTCTATTCTGTCTGTAAACAAATTTCAGTTCTTTGATATTAAGGAAATGAAGTGTTATTTCCACTGCATCTTTGTATTCATGGTTATTTGTGTATTTTTTTGCATTCCTGCATAAATCCGGAGATGTAATAAATAAATGCACAGATATATCGCGAATATCCAATAATATAACATAAATGTATCAGAGATGCAACCATAAACATAGAGATACAGTAATACACAATTTCTATTAATGAAAGAAATGTACGGAGACAGTAAAAACACAGAGTGGAAGATTCGCTAGAATGGTGGCAACTTATCTTTGAGAAGAGATGTGACGGCTACTCGCATTCGCAAGAAGATGATTACAATGAGGCTCTTAAGCCCTTTTTACAATAAACAAGAATGTAAAAAAAAACATGTACATTCAAAAAACTAACCCTAGGAGATGAAGCGCCAAAAGTCATGTGGGCCTCGTCGGGGTAAATTGGTACATCAATTTCCCAGGGTCGTAACTTTGGCATACTATCTTTGTTTGATGCATATGATACATCCTTAGAAATATCTATCTGAGGACTACAACTATTGGCAGAAAATATCATGATGATACTTTTCAATCAATGGATGCCCAAAGAACATTGTTTAGGGCCTCAAAACAACTCTGGAAGTTCAGGTCCCAAAAATAGTAAATTACCAAAATTTCCAAAAAATTGTTTTGAGCTAGTTGGAAAAGGTGGGTGGCCACCAAAATCCACTTGGATCAATCCTCCCTTCTTAGGAAGCAATAGTATCCATTGCGTTGAGTGCCTAGGGGATAGGAAAAAACGTTTGTTGAATCTACATCTTGATGAGCTGCTTGCCTTGTTGGGGAAGTTGCACTGCTTAGCTTGTTGAAGGTTGTCATGAACATTTGGCTAGAAGGGTTGGACCTTTTTAACCAGTCTGGCTACATGAGGTACTTGTGTGCAGAAGGAATCTTTACACTTTGCTGCAATCTTGTTGACCTGTTTGTGTTGGATAGAAGGTGCTTGGGTTGAGGCTATAGTGGTTGCAATATCCTTTTGTTCACCTTTTGAACAGATTGTGAAGAAGATGAAGTTTGCAATATGATATACTACCTTGTGGCATTTTTTAGGTGGAACAGTAGTCGGAACTACCTCTGGTATTCTGTAGAGATGACCCCCCAGAGAAACAATGACACTACGGGGTCGAGACTCATAAACAACATGGCGCTTCCACATATATGGATGGCCCAAGAGAACATCACAGACATCTTATGGGGCAATATCACATAATACCTAATCCTTGAAGGGATGGATGTCATATGACAACTGACATTGTTGGCTGACACGAAGATCTCATCCTTGGTGAAGCCACCCGATGTTGTATGGCTATGGGTGTGGTGTTGTCAACAATCCCAACTGTTTGATGACCTTTGTTGAGATGAGGTTCTTTTGGATTCCTTTATCAACAATAAAATGCAGCAGGGTCCCCTTTACCCACATCTATGAATGAAAAAGGTGCTCCCCCTCTTCAGGATCTGTTGGTTCTTTTGGTTAAATTGTTGCGGTCACAACAATAGCAGTGGAGTCTGCGTTGATGATATTTTACCAGTATTTTTATAATCATATTTTGAATCAAGGTTCGACTCCTTGTCTTTGATCTCAACCACCAATGACTATTTTGAGCGACATTCATCAATGTTGTGTCAGGGGATTTTGTGAAAATCACACCATTTTCCAGTGTCCTTTTTCTTCTTGTGACCCTTCTTTTCCTGTGGCTTGGATTGATTTTCAGGAGACTGTTTGTTAGGGTCATCTTTGTCATACTTTGGTTGTTGCAGATTTGCAGACCCGAACTCCCGTTTGTTTTGGTGCTTAAATTTCTGCTCAATTTTAACAACATATCGATAAGAAGCACCGAGTGATGAGATGTCCAAGAAATCCATTTTAGTTTGGATGTATATGTGTAAAGCCCCACGGTATTTCAGAACCAAATGTCATTCAGATGCTTTGATACCCAGCTTGGTGTGCAAGGTGTGGAAGATATTGGTGAACTCCAGAACTGCTTGGCCCCTCTCTTGCCGCAACGTGGTCCATCTCATGTACTGATTAGATAGATATTGCGGATAGATAGGCCTTCGAGCCTCATTGGAACACAGAGTTTAGAGGCTTGTAGCCGCCACATATCTTCTCAAAGATAAGCTACCAGCGGCCTAGTTATTTTATTTCTATTCTGTCTGTAAACAAATTTCAGTTCTTTGATATTAATGAAATGAAGTGTTATTTCCGCTACATCTTTGTATTCATGTTTATTTGTGTATTTTGTTGCGTTCCTACATAAATCTGGATCAATAATATAGAAGGGAGAAACATAATCCTTATTTTTTTCAATGTGTGGACCAAACAAGATTGTAGGTTTTTCGTCCTGCAAATTAATAACGTCAGCTTGACATTCAACATCAATGTTTTTTATCTCTTTAGTGATTTTCTTTTTATAAATCGGGTTTTTTGCAAGTTCAACCAGAGGCATTGGGATTTTAATTTTTTTAAGTTCATTTTCTAAATTGAAGCCCCCAATTGTTTTTTCAATTTCCTTGGTTTGAACTTCTGCTTCTGTATTTTCTGGCTTCTTAGTTTGCATTGTTCATGGTTCAACTTGCTTTGTTCGGACAACTTGTTTTCAGTTGATGATTTGGTAATTGCTGCCTCATTCACTTTACTTCGCGATAAAATATTTTTTGGTGGAACATTTGTAGAACTTTTCTATCTGGGTCTTAAATAATATTTATGTTGAAGTTCGACCATTATTAAAATGGCGAGACCTTGATATGTAGAGTCCCCTAGATTGTTGATGTTTTCATTGTTTTTAAACAGGGATTCCAAGTCTAATGATTTCTCATAATCTTTCTTGGTTAAGTGTGGCTCATGATCATCATCGCTAAGGTTGTTTAGATCTTCTTCTAACTCCTCATAATATTGCATTTCATCCCTCTGCAATGAAATTTTCAGTTTTAAACGAAGCTTGGATCTTTTGATCTTCATTTTGTACTTGTCTTTGTTGTATCTGAGGGTTAGGGTTTCTACTGAATTGATTTCTACTGTATGGATCAAGTTTGGCATGATCTAATTCCATCCTGGAAATTTTGTTTGATAAATATTTAATAACCTTGGCCATCTCATCCATTTTCTCCTCTGCGGACTTTCCAGATCCAGAGGGTCTTGCATGTTCTTTGAAACGCCTGGGTTCTCTTGATCCCATCTCAACCTTAGTTTTTAATTTCCCAGATGCCATCATATTGGAATCAATTTCTATAACATCATCTTGCATTCCCGATAAAGTGGTAGATATCCTTTATCTTAAAAGTGGAGCAAAGTCGGAATCAAAATCCCTTAGAAAAGTTACTTTTGCAACTGGTTGAGAAGGTTTGACTTCGTCTTGGATTTTTTAATAAAGCTTATTGAACCTCTGGATAAATTCAAGGACTGATTCAAAAGTATTATTTCTCAAAGCCCCGAATTCGTTTAAATAATAAAGATGATCCTTTTTCTCACCCCACTACCTCAGGAAGGAATTCTCTAAATCGTCATATGATCGTATGGAACGCACTGGGAGTCCTCTGAACTAAGTCCTCACTTGTCCTTCAAAAGTATGTACTAATAGCCTTGAGTAAACTTCCTCATGTTCAATGCCAAGGATATCAACAAACTGATCAAAAAAGGCTATATGTTCTGTTGCGGTTGGGATTTCCTTCTCCCATGAATTTGGGGAGGTTCTTCATGTAATTTTCAGGCATATCATGTAGGAAAATGAGAAGGACCAAGGGAGCATATAGAAGCTACCTTGGCAAATATTCTAGTGGGTTGAGCTTGTCCACCAACTCCTGCACCTCCGACACCACCAGCACCAACACCTCCAACACCAACCATTGAAAGTCTAGGAGAAGGACTTTGGGGGATAAAAAGGAGATTTTCAAAAAAATTGAAAGAATGAACTGCTAACCTTTCGACTACTTCGGGGTGTTGCAAATGAAGTTCAAAAAGAAGATCACATGGAGATGAAAGATATAGATGAGGAGGAAAATTGAAAATTGAGTTGGGTTCCTCAGGTTTACCTGATGTATATATAGGAGAGGCAATAGGGGATGAATCTGGGTATATACAATACTCTTCAGGATTCTAGGAAACGAAAACTTTTACTTCGGGAAAGGAGAGAATTGGAATAGTGTTAATGACAGTGGGGATCGAAAGGGATCCTTTGTTTTCACTGGTAAAATTATTTTTCAAGTCAATCTCAACTTTTATCTCAGGAATAATTACCTCTAGAGTTTCGAGTTTAACCTTGGGTTTACTAGTTGATGCCTCTGCATAATGAATTTGTTTAAAACTTTCTTTAGGGGTAAGTTCTTCAGTGGTAACCTTAACATTAGCTTGTGTAACTCTGATTTGAAAGAACTTACCTGCTGATGCAACAGACTGTCTAAGATATCCCTTTGGTTTCAACAATTTTTTGAGATCTGACACTGGTGTAGTCTTCTTTTCGTCTGGATTTTTCCTAGTATTATTTCGACCGAGTGCCAGTTTTTTCTATGGTGGAGTCACCAAGTGAAAAATAAAGTAAGCCTTACTCACATATTCAATCTTTATTCACCATCAAAGACCAAAATTTTACCTTGTCGTTTTACCAGGGAAAATGATTTTTTTTCTTCGTCCCTGGCAGCGGCGCCAAAAAGATGTTGTTCCTGAGATTAATCCTAAGGATCAAATAATAATGTCAAGCATCGGTATTGTTTAAAGAAAATGTTTTAATGAGTGTTTTTCCTACCTTTAGTTTTATGAGAAATGATCTTTAAATGAAATTAATAATAGGACAGTACATATGTTGTATTTCGTTATCTGAGTCGCAATTATAATATCAAATGGTGTGGAAAAGAGTTAAAAAATTGTTAAACAAAGTCAATCATCAATTATAGATGAGTCTCACCTTTTTTGCAGTAGAAGAAAAGTAGAGAACACACCCTTGAACACAATGTAAAATGCAGTAATTCACATAGATGGCAGTTCTTGTTTTACTCACAGTAATAACAGAGGAAAAACTGTTTACTAAATGAATTACTGGTATAATATGATCACAGTAGTTGTAATACTAAATTGGAACCAATCGCTCTTCAAGGAATTACATAAAGAAATTCAGGGAAATGGAAACACAGAGGAAACACAAAACTCGAATTGAACGAAAATTAGAATCTCTATCTGTACTTGTATTAGTACTCAAAAAGAGAGTTTCTCTATTACATTCGGCAATAAGAAGCCTAGTATAGATCTTAAATCTATGTATTTATACAAAATCTGTCACAACTGAAAACCGTTGGACTTCTTACAATATTTAACTAAAAGTATCATACATCTGAATAAAACAACAACGTGTAAATTTTGATGAGTTTTGCTGGCACTCTCCTCTGTCTCTTCATCTGCTGGTAGAAGTACTCCTTTTCCTTTAGTCCTCTGGGTTGGGTACACATGTCATTAAGGCCACCTTAATCATTTGGCATATTGTCTTGGCCATCTAATTCCGTTTCCATCTGTCCCTTCGGGTATGTTCAACAGGGAAATGAATCATAGTCGAGGTCATGGGGGGAGGATAATTAGACGAATAACACAACATTGGCTTGTCAAGGGATGGATAACGGTCACGGGGAAGAGTAATTGTCTATGGAAATAATCATGACATAACACATGTCTGATGATAAGGTGGGATAAGTGGAGGTTAGAATGCGGGTGGATGAGGTAAGTGACTATTAGAAGGTGAAAGATAGAGAGGGTGGAAGGAATGGACACTGTGCATGTTTTCTCACTTGCTCCCATCTATGATTGTTTTTCCATGCTCAATGCATTGGGTGCATCTATCCATCAATGCCACCACGAACCTTGAGGACTCAATCCTTTCATTTACTTCAAAGGAAAATAACTTCTTTTGTATTTGCGGAAGCTTTTCTTGGATCTTGTTCACTTCTTGGACCGTGGCTTGAAATTGTGAACTTGGATTAACTAGTCATTTATTGATTTTAAGAAGATCAATCTTGCTCATTCCTTGAATGGTTGCCAGAGTTTCTTCTTTGTTCTTTCTAGAATATTGTTGGTTCACTTCTATCTCAATTTTCCCCAGGGCTTCTGAGATATTACTCCCCTCAAAATCAATCACCTTTTTTTTAATGATGACAATGCTTCTAGACAAGCTTCTTTCACCTCTCTGGAAAATTTCTTGCCTTCTTCCATATTTGTTTCCCAGACCTTTAGGTCCATTTCACCTCTTAATTGTTCAGAATAAGAGAGAAGAGGAAAATCAGGGAAATTAACTTTCTGCATCAATATGAGGACTTCTTGAAACTTAGACCGGGATAAGAGGACCTCTTTTTCCTTGAAATAGATATCCTTTAGGGAAAGGTCTACTTCCTGATAGCATTTCTAGATGGTATCTACTTTTAAATAAAGTTCTTGTTGGGTAGCTTCCAACTTCTCATTGATTTCCAACACTTGAGTTTTGAAGGCCGAGATGTCTATCGTGGCACCCTCAGATAGGGCCAATCTTTCATGCAACTGTTCTATCAACTCATCACGCTGAGTGACCAGACCTTGGCTAGTCTGTGAACTCTGGTGGAGAAGAACGAGGTTATCTTGAAGCTGTTTAATTTGTTGTCGATCGCTAGCCCTGATTTGCTCAAAATTCTGGTTCATTTTGTTTCTGATAGTCTTCTTTGTGGCATATATTTGATTCTGCAAGTGTTCTACCAATAGGCACTTCTGTCACAGTTGTTCAGTCAAATTGTCCATCGACCATTGATTGGCAATGGAAAAAACACCTAATGAACTTGCAACTTCCTTTGCAAATTCTGGACCATCCTAGTCATTCCCATCATACACCAGTCTTTGCCTTTTAGTTATGACTCCATCCTTTTGGTGAGATTCTCTTCTCNTTTAAATAAAGTTCTTGTTGGGTAGCTTCCAACTTCTCATTGATTTCCAATGCTTGATTTTTGAAGGCCGAGATGTCTATCGTGGTACCCTCAGTTAGGGCCAATCTTTCATGCAACTGTTCTATCAACTCATCACGCCGAGTGACCAGACCTTGGCTAGTCTGTGAACTCTGGTGGAGAAGATCGAGGTTATCTTGAAGCTGTTTAATTTGTTGTCGATCACTAGCCCTGATTTGCTCAAAATTCTTGTTCATTTTGTTTCTAATAGTCTTCTTTGTGTCATATATCTGATTCTGCAAGTGTTCTACCAATAGGCACTTCTTTCGCAGTTGTTCAGTCAAATTGTCCACCGACCATTGATTGGCAATGGAAAAAACACCTAATGAACTTGCAACTTCCTTTGCAAATTCTGGACCATCCTGGTCATTCCCATCATACACCAGTCTTTGCCTTTTAGTTATGACTCCATCCTTTTGGTGAGATTCTCTTCTCATGATGGCTTTTCATTTCTTACTAACGAAAAAATCTGAAGGAGGCATCTCTTCAGGCAAGATGGGGGTAAGATCACCCATAAAAGTGATTTCGTAATTAGGATTTCCGAAGTTGGTCCATAGAGGGGTTAATGATGCAATGGGAGAGGAGATTTCGGTGGAATGATGTTATCTTGTTGTATTGGGGGTTCCAACAGGAGTTGTTGGTGTTGAATGAGAGACAATTTGTCTCGGATTCATGAAGTCCTCGAACCATGCTATCACCTATGGATCATTTAGTCTTGATAATGACGTTCTTATCTCTTGAAATAATAACTCTCAGCTTTTGGGGACATTTTCAAATTTGGGTTTAGTGGAGGAGACCAACTTAGATCCTGTAGAATTAGCTTCCTGTGAAGGAGGCATGGCCATGGACTCTCCCTACAATATCTTTGGCAGACTATTCCACCAGTGTTTCTAAAAGTTGAGGAAACCATCTTGTTGGTCTAGGGGTAGGGTTAGGAATCTGTTTTGGACTTCCTCATAAGACCTAACTCCGTTGAATATTTCATCATACGGGGAATTCTCATGCATGTACCGCTTCATGTTGAACTGAGCCATATGGTTTTCCACTATCTTATGTGGATAATGTTTCTTGAACTCGATTTCAACAATTTAACATCCTCCAGAGTCGCAGACTCAACTTTAGAGTGGCCAATATCCAATAATGTAAACATGCCAACTTGAATGGGGAAATTCGACCATACATTTTTCTCAGCTACTTGTTGATACCTCTCGCCACTATCTGGTATGCCACTTCTCTGCACACCAACCTGTCGGGTAAAAATTGTGGGAGAGCGTGAAGGGGGATCGAGCAACCAAACACTCTGATGTAGGAGAAATTATACTCAATGAACCAATCTGCAATCTTGCCTAGGTTTCCCATAATTCTTTGAAATCCGAGGAGGCAAGTGACCATAAATGGCTATGTGAATAGGTACTACGAAATTGTGGCAGATTTCATAAAAGAAATCCTTAGCTTTCTCCTCCCATAAATTAAAGTGGTAAAAGTGAATAGGTTCAGAACTGGATGGGGTCCAACTCCAGTTAATCAATGGAAAAGGGGTCATGAAGCATATGACATCAATAACATATGCAGACATGTAAAAAGGGGCAGGTGAGATGAACAAAGTTCACTCACACAAGAATTATCCAAAATACTTGGAATATAACATAATAATCCATATAGAAATAATGTATAAAATATGAATAGATAAGATGATATACAATTGAGAATGAGGGCTCGTTTATATACCCACTCAGGGGTGCCCTTAACCAATAATCATGTCCTTTGAGACATGTCCTTTCATTATTAATAGTTATTATTTATTAATTAATTATTATGTTATGAACATCTATTTATATGTATATTTATGTTCATAACATTGCCTTCCCCTTAAATATGCTTTGTCCTCAAAGCATACTTTATGGAAGACTTATCTCTTACTCTAGCTTGGAATTATTGTCTCGTGCTTCTTCATTATTGAGTTATTAATAGTTGAGGACCTTAGACGATAGGGTCTTCTAAGCACTGAGCAGAACTGTCGAATTGTAAAGGAGTCTGCCCATCCTAATTCTATCTTCTGCGGATTTGGGTTGTTATAGGGTTCTTGGAAAGAACTTGATACATTTCTACTTCCCTCATAGCTTCTATTTTGACTCACACTTGTAGTGGAAGTAATATTCTTCGACATAGCAGTTATTTGTTTCTGTTGATACATTGATTGGCCGAAGTATCGATGTTTGTGATTAGGATGTCGATAAGGAATCCTTGCAACTTGATCTTTATTTCTTATACTTGCATATTTTTCTTGATTAACTTTTGGATTTGAGTTTTCTTCATATCTATGGCTTGTTTGTACCTCGACATTTGAAAACTTCTTTACATCAGCTGGATTTTCCTCCTTTTGAGTTGTAAAGTTGATTGGGTATGTCATCGTTTCCTTATCGACTAATGATGTTTTGCGATCTAACTTTTCTTGTAAATTCTTTTTATCATGCTTCAACTTTTTAATCTGAGTTAATAAATCTTGATTATGTCGTCTTAATCGTAAAAGTTCTTCCTTATTTTTTTACCTATTGTCTTTTTCTGATTCTAGATTCTCTTTTCTTTTGTCCTTTAAGATTTTAATTTGTTCAAGTAACTTCCGGTTAAGGTTCCTTAGGCAGGAGATTTCTTCCTCCATTTTAACTAGTAAATTTAGATTATGATTTTTTAATCATAATATTTCTCCATCTCGTTCTAGTAAGTCTTGGTCCATTTTTTGTCTTTCGGTCTTTAGTTCTTCATTTTGTGCAATGAGTACTCAAATACGGTCTTTGAAGTAACGATTATCTTTCTCTGTTAACCCATTAAAATATTTTTCCTTCTCAATTTCAAACTGTATTTTTTTATTGATCGCTTTATAATATCCAAATTCTCTTTTCAATATTCGTGATTGTATTTCTTAATTATCTTAATATTCTTCCATAATAAATGATTTCACACAAATCGAAGCAAAATGATTTTAGATTATTCAATATATATCTCCTTTTATATAAATTGTAATCGTTTTAAAACTTTTTTTTTTAATATACTTTACTCCTTTTATATATAGTCTTCCTTTAAATACTTTGTAAAAAATTACCTTATGTTTTGACCTATACTAAAAGTTCCTTTATAATAATTTCTTTTTGTTCTTTCAAAAATTAATATACTAAATATCTACTAATACTTTTTCTTTTATTCCTTTTCCATCGCTTTTTTTATGACTTCTTTTATGCCTTTTCCATTTTTTTTTAACGACTTCTTTTATGCATTTTCCACCTGTTTTTATAAATTTTAATACTTTTATTTTATGCCTTTTCCACCTTTTATGACTTTTGAATTATAACTTAAGAATTACTTTTATAACTTTTTAATTCCACTAAATAATAATGGCATTTAACTCCATTCTAACTTAAATAACCCTTAATATATCCTTTTGGAGGCCTTGTTTATCTTATAATAATAAGATTTTAAGAATAATGTTATAAACCTTGTACACTAATGTGTACCTTGCTTTTATGTTGGGCTTGATTTTCCACCAAACATCATAATGAGTTAATTTCAACCGACGGTTTCTTTTACGATTTTTATTGGGTATGGTAAGGACTTGGATTATATGCACCCTCGATATTTCCTTACGGCCTAGAATTATTGTTTGGTGGTTGCTTATTTGTACAATTAACAATGACGGTTGAATAAGGGGTGGCAAATTTTTATACTATGACCAGTTGCCCGATTGACTTGTACTCCTTACTATATCGGTTCTTTATTACTACAGTAACAATTATAATTTATATTTGAAGGATGGCTTGGGTGTTAGGTAGGAATATTGGTGGTGTATCAACCCTAGATAGTCACGATAAATAAACAGCCAGATGACCATGCGGTGGCAATGTCTACAGATGGGTACAACCTTTAATTTAATCAATATACGGATATGTTAAGAGCATCAAATGGAAAGCACAAATCTGCAATGCGGTTTGTTATTCCACGTTTGATTTTCCCTTATTATAACCTTTAAAAGTTTTGAAATGGCACGATAAGTGTGCAATTTCTCTTCTGCGCGGTTTTTTGGACAAATCTTTTCAGCGTTCTCTGTAATCCGCTTGACAATTATCCTAAACTCGTAACCCTAGGACGCTCACTTCAACACGGTTACAATGATGGCTACTCGATACAACGGATGAGCACCGTATGAGTAACTTAATTATTATTTTTTTTTAATTTTTAACCTGATGATTCTAATGGCCCAATATGGCGGCTCCTTATACACTTCACACAACGCCCAATTTCAATACGAATATCCCTAATTTTGAGGAATTACAGCATTACCAATTTAATTTTCGGGGAATGAATATATTTCTTTGTAGGAGTAACACTGATGACCTGTAGATATAATTTACTTTGTTGATCCAATTAACTGCCATTTATTCACATGAAATTTCTATATTCATATGAAATTTTTAATGTTGTTTATTTTTTTTGTCTTTTTATAACAGAATTTCTGATATATATATTGTTCTTGATTTCTTGGCAGTGAAATGTTCTTCAATAGAATACTGAGTTTTATGTGGCCAAAGGCCTGAATTGGTTAAAGACCGAAGTTCCTAAGAACTTTGAAAATTTGAATGGCCAAAGGTCTGGTTGGTGGTCAAAGACCAAATTTCTCAGAGAAACTCTGAAACGATGGAGTTGGCTAAAAGTTGGTTCAGACAATGTCTGATAAAGAGAGTGACCAAAGACCATGATCATAAAAACACCCATTTGATACCAAATGAGACGAACAAAATTCGCTCACACAAAAATTATCCAAAATAATTGGAATATAACATAATAATCCATATAGGAATAATGTATAAAATATGAATAGATAAGATGGTATACAATTGAGAATGAGGGCTCATTTATATACCCACACAGGGATGCTCTTAACCAATAGTCATGTCCTTTCATTATTAATAGTTATTATTATTAATTAATTATTATGTTATGAACATCTATTTATATGTATATTTATGTTCATAACAACATGTTGCCCTTTAGATTTCGTTGTTTTATAATCAACAGTTTCCTTGGTCAAATTATCTGACAACATTTTGG
>JASDQU010244390.1:74518-86312 GCA_032191745.1 Picea mariana
AATGTCAAGCATTGGAAGGTATTCGAAGATGATCTGGAAATCGAAAAATTTCTTCAATCTGTTGATGAATTTTCTGCGTTGCACATTGATCGAGATCCTGACACAGAAGGTGACCCTCACCTTGAGGTGTTTTTAAATAAAATTTCTAACCACCATATTATTCAGCTACCTAGCAATCACATTCCGAGGGGACTTATTCCTTTAGAAAGATTGTTCGATGGGAATGATGTGGCAGTAAAGGGTATGGTTTCAGATGAAGATGCTGACACAACCGAGTGCAACATTGGCACACCAGAGGAGCCTAAGTTTGTCAAGATGTCAAGGAGTTTGACCACAGAACAGAGGTTCGAATATACTGAGTTGCTGAGAGAATTTGTTGATGTGTTTGCATGGACCTACGAAGACCTCAAGACGTATGACACATCCATCATTGAACACAAGATCCCACTAAAGGAAGAGGCTAAGCCATTTAGGCAGAAGCTAAGACAGATAAATCCCATGTTGTTGCCTGTCATGGAGAAAGAAGTGAAGAAGTTGTTAGAGGCCTAGATCATCATCCCCTTGAGATATTCCGAATGGGTGGCCAATTTGGTTCCGGTAAGGAAGAAAAGTGGAGAAATCAGGCTTTGTGTCGATTTTAGGAACCTGAACAGGAGCTCAAATAAAGACAATTATCCCTTACCCAACATGGAACACATACTGCAGAGGGTAACCGGTGCATCCAGGATAACCATGATCGATGGGTTTTCTGGTTATAATAAGATATCGGTCATGCCTGAGGACAGGGAAAAGACAACCTTCACCACTCCTTGGGGCACATTCATGTATGCCAAAATGCCATTTGGACTAATGAATGCAGGAGCAACATTTGAGCGAGCCATGGATATATCCTTCATCGGGGAGAAAGACCAGTTTGTAGTAATCTACCTAGATGACATCATAGTCTTCTCCAGGTCTGATAAAGAGCATTGTTGTCACCTAAGGAAATTTTTCTTGAAGTGTCGAAGGTTTGGCCTTTCCCTAAATCCCAAGAAATATTTGTTCGCTATGGAGGAGGGGAAGCTATTAGGCCATATAGTATCAGCAGAAGGAGTGAGGATTGATCCTAGAAGAGTGGAGGTAATTCAAACCCTGTCACTTCCCAGATCTAAGAAGGAAGTTCAGGCCTTTTTGGGAAATATTAATTTTCTGAGGAGATTCATCTCGAATTTTGCTGAGCTGGTGAAACACATCACAGCCATGCTCAGGAAGGGAAATGAAGTGAAGTGGACCACTGAACTCAGGGAATCTTTTTCCCAAATAAAAAGGGCATTGACTGAGGCACCCGTGCTGATCAGTCCTGACTATTCCAAAGATTTCCTAATCTTCTCTTTCGCTTCTTTTGATACAGTAGCAGTGGTCTTGTTGCAGAAAAATGAGGAAGGGCGAGAGCAACCCATCGCCTCTTCAGCAAGTCCTTAAGAGATGCAGAGATCAAGTATGAAATCATGGAGAAACAAGCCTATGCCTTAGTGAAAGCTCTCAAAGCTTTCAGAATCTATGTCTTGCACTCAAAAGTGATCACATGCGTTCCTTCAGTCTCTATGAAGGACATCCTCGTACAGCCCGACATTGACGGGAAGAGGAGTAAATGGATAGCCAAGATCCTGGAATTTGACTTGGAAATAAGGCCTACCAAATTGATCAAAGGTCAAGGCTTAGCCAAGTTGTTAGATGAAGCTAATCGCAAAGCTTTGGGGATAGATTTCATCAATACACATTCATAAAATCAGCAAAATCAGTTGTCTGACGTAGACCCTCAAACAAAACCCCTGTTGGCTCAATGTCCTTGGTATAAGGATGTCATATATTTTTTGCGGGAATTGCAGCCTCTAGATGTCCTACAAAGAAACAAAGCAAGAGCTCTGAAGCTCAAGGCAGTCAGATACTGCCTTTTCGATCAAATTTTATTAAAGAAAGATCCCATGGGGGTGCTTTTAAAATACATGGATCCACAAGAGGCCGATAGGATCATGGTTGAATTTCACAGCAGCCTATGTGGAGGACACCATTTCTGGAAGACCACAGCCCACAAAATTCTCAGAGCTGGGTACTACTGGCCCACCTTGTTCTCTGATGTCCATAGAGGAGTTAGAGCATGTATCCTATGCCAAAGATTTTTAGGAAAGCAACAGCTCAAGTCCCTGCCTTTAAAGCCTGTAGTTGTTTCGGGACCTTTCCAGCAATGGGGCCTAGATTTTGTTGGAGAAATCCACCCTGCTTCCAGCGGGCAGCACAGATGGATCCTGACTGCCACAGATTTCTTTACTAAGTGTATTGAAGCTATCCCCACCAGGAGTGCTTCCCACAAGGTAATCATTAGATTCCTGGAAGGCCTCATTGTAAGGTTCAGCTGCCCAAGAAAGATTGTTACTGATAACGCGACCTCTTTCAAGGCTGAGCTGTTAGTCAAGTTCTATGAACAATTCAGGATCAAACTGATTCACTCCACCCCATACTAACCCCAGGGCAATGGTTTAGCAGAATCCTCCAACAAAAGCCTAATAAGGATCGTTAAAAGATTATTTGAGGACAACAAAAGGGCTTAGAACTCGAAGCTGAAATTCGCTCTATGGGCCGATCGGGTGACCACAAAGAGATCTATAGGCATATCCCCTTTCCAGTTAGTTTACGGAGCAGAAGTTGTCTTCCCTTCTCACTTGGCCATTCCCGTAGTGAAATTCTTCCAGGATTATCAAGAAGAGCCCAATGACATGATCAGAAGAATTCATCAACTGGTAGAAGTCCAGCAAGCTAGAGAGCAGGTAATGATCAGAATTCAGGACCATCAACAGATGACCAAGCAGGTTTTTGATAAGAAGGCCAAGAAGGAGGAGTTCTAGATAGGAGACCTGGTACTGAAATGGGATGCTCCTAAGCAAGATAAGGGCAAGCATGGAAAATTTGAAGCCCTGTGGATCGGGCCCTTCAAAATCTATGCGGTTTTCTCAAATAACATGTACAGGTTGCAAGATTTGGAGGGTGAAGAAGTTTTCAACAGCCCAATAAATGGGCATTTTTTGAAAAAATGTTTTGTCTGAGCCTTCGGTGGCTCTTGTGTTTTGTAAATATTGTCCTTTTTGGTTCTTTGTTTATTTTTACTTTTATTTTTCAGCTTAGTAAATGACTCCATAGCCCAACAGTAAGGCACTGGAACTGCAAAATGAGTCCTTAGAGCATCACAGGGATGACTCTATCCCCCATGGAGCCTAATGTTAGCAACATTACTTGTCTTCGGCATAGGAATATCTAGGTTTGTAGGTTGCACAAGAAGCGCCCAAGCGCAGCACACAGAAGAGGTCCTTTTCGGGCTTAAAATCAAGTGAGCAGGCATTTCATTCTTCGGCGGCAAGTATTCATCGACAAAGCAGAGCAACGGTTAGTGGGTAATTGCAACTAACCGAGTCATGCCAAGTATGGCGCAAAGGGTTTTCAAGGGTCGTCCATCGTGATCAGTGTGAGCATAGTAGTTATTTCTCGAACTCGGGGTTCGTGAGTTCAAAGGGCAGACCATATCTTTTGGTTGCGCGAGATTGCGAGTTACGAGAAATGTCCAGAGGGGGTCAACCTTCGCTGACCATCGTGTCTCAAGACTTCGCTAGGGGAGAATGTTAAATTCCAATATTCCAACTCGCGAAGTCGTGAGTTGCGAGAGGCGTTAGTACTTAAACCTTAGCCAACGGTTGCATGTAAAGGGCGCTAACAAGCAAAAGAGCCAGACCCGTATCACCATCTCGGGTATCAGGAGTTTAGAAAAAGGAGCTGAGGGTCTTCGACCCATCAACTCGCGAATCGCGAAATGAAAAAAACTTTTAATGACAGGCCCACAGTATTGCTGAAAGTGTTCTGGGTCGTCCGATCAAAGGAGGAGTAAGTGGTGCGCAATTAGGCCCTTTCACCTCTTTGTGCATCGTGACTTTGAATAGCAGGACTCAACCTCCTCCTAGCTGCGAGACGCGAAGCACCGAAAGTGCTCAGGGGTTGGGCCCACGGTCTTGACGCCCTGTCACTTAGGGAAAGAAAAAGAGTTGTGCAAAGAGGCCGAAATGTCGGGTTTAGCCACAGAAAGGATCACCGCGTTCTCCAAAGGACCAGTTCGGCTAGACCTTAGTCTTGGTCTTCGCTAAAAATAAATGAAGATGAATGGAGGTAGTTGAAACCTTGGCTCACTCATTGAATGCAAAACATGGAGGTTCCGGCAGGCAGTCTGCCCGAGATGGTCCTATACATTCATTTTATCCAAAAAGGGTCATGCCGAGTTCTCATCCGACCAGAGGAGCCTGCACACGCCATTTCAGCCTTTAATGTTTCAGCTACCTCCCTGCAAAGGCCATGCAAAATTAATATGACGTCTGACGAAGGATTTATGTCTGAAGTTTGATTGAAGGGACGCTACGCCTTGGAAGGCGAGCACGCCTCTGTTGGACAAATTTGTCTGAGTATATGTACTCAGTTTTTTCATTTTTGAAAGTATCAATGGTAGAGCAAAGCTCCCGACTGTAAATTTTTAACAGACACTCTAGTTCTCTGGTTATGCATCTATATGTAAGATTTCTTGTTTAATGAAAGACAGTCTTCTCACCCCATCTAGTTTTCATCTCATACTGAGAGAGTTCATGATCGACTGATTTGCGCGAATTATTGCAATTATGTTATGATAAAGGATTTATTGTTGCATTGTTGTATTCTCTGGTTTTCTGCGTTTGAATGTAAGAAGATCTTGCGTTTAGATGTTTTCTCCTACAGTCTACTAGAAACCTGATGTTTACGACAGACCTTTGCAGTTCTCTTATACAAGTCTTCCCTCTACTCACCCTTACTACAACTCACTGTCTGAAGTTTATCTAAGACCCCACTTGCCCATGCATGCCTGGCCTAGTTTCGGAGTTAGAACAACCTTGTTTTGAGTTAACTTCCATTCGATCCCCCCTTTTTTTAAACAAATCATGACATAAACTGATGGGCGTCGGGCTCTGCTCCTACTGCAATACAGGAGTGACTTCCGATGCTAACACCATCTAATGTGCATTTTCCTTGGGATCATCACCAAAATAGCTCATTACTCGTGATTCCCTGATCTCCTCCTCACTTCACTCTGTTCCAGTCAGTTAACTGGAGACTGATAGACTAGTTAACTCAGACTATGTGGCGGTTCACTCCTATAACTGCCTGAGAGACTAAACTAGGTGCCAGTTTTCTCACATAACTATTGGTGTGTGTCCAAATCACTCTAGACCAACACTATGGCTCATTAGTTACTCATGTAACCTATATCTATTGTAAATTATTCACTCTTTGAGTGTGGAATACAATTAATGAGAATTCTTCTATTCTTTCTCTCTTGCTTATTCTTTCTCAATTTCTCTCTACAAATGTGTGTAGTATTTTATAGCTAGATCTATTATATGTAGGTTCAACATATTTACATGGTATCAGAGCTGAAAGACTGCTAAGAAAAGCTACACCAAATTATTTTTCCAGGTACTAAAGATTGAAGAACGCAGAAAGATGGATTATTCACCGACAATACTTCTCACGCTTCATAACTATTTGGAGTGGAAGCCAAAAATTCTGCTTCATCTCAGATGCAGAGGCTTGTACCAAATAACTATGGCAACAGAAGTAGATCTTGATTCGACCGATGAGAAAAATGACTTTCTCAATAGACAAGATATGGCCATAGGAAGTATATGCATGTTTGTTTCTCCCGAACTTTTCCATCAGTATCTGAAGAATCACAAGAATCAACTCCAAATGACTTATGGACCAGATTGGAGGTTCTATTTGGGAATAAATAAGATTGTGAATATTTCATGGAGGAGGTTGAACAAATAGAGCCAGAAGATCAAGCCTCTTATTATGAAGGGTCTTCTACAAAAGTATTTGCAAAAATTTGTATTGCATTAATTAAAGATGATGTCTACTCCATTTCATTTTTTATTTTTATTTTTCTGAATTTCATGTGGACGATATATGGAATGCATCTCAGGCGTCACATGTAGACACTTTTCCATGTGAAATGCCTGCATCTCAAGAGACAAAAAGGAAGTCGTGCACATCAAATTCAATTATGATCTTTTCTGAGCAAAATTTGCATAAACAAACTGGATATTTGAATTCCTCTCGGGAAAATATCCAATTTCGAAAAAAAATCGTCCAAAATGGAGTCCATGAAGTGAAGTTATGATCATTTTAAAATCAACAAAATTTCAGTAGTTTTCCGAGAACGACCGCATGGTTTTCAAACTTTCATCCAAACTTTATTTGGATATTCTTCATTACAAGAAGAGAAAGTGGATAAGTGTGGACATCTCAATGGTGCATCTACTTCATCAGATCCGTGTGGACATCTACATCTTCAACAAAATATTGAACGACCACAAACTTGCACAGTTGCGGGGTCTTCTTGGAGTGAAGGACATGGTTGTTTAGCAACCGCTTTTTGTTCCTTCTCATTTTTTTTTATGCATTGTCATTTGAGGGGGGGGGGGTTCCCATGAGGTTTTCCCTCTTTCCTTGTTTATTTCAGGGTATCTTTTGTATTTGGGTACCTAACATGGCCCCGTTGCCAGGACCCATTCTTTATTTTCACCATAGTGATGTTCAGGGGGGGTGTTGGAGTTACTTCACACACACCTAGGATTTATTTTTCCTTTTTTATTAGTCATTATTCAATCTCCTATATTTTAGGAAGAATATTCCTCTAGGGAGAATATTATCTTCAGTTTTCACTTCAGTTTGATTAGTTGAGTGAAGTCTAAATGCTACATTGGGATTATCACCATGCAACATTGAGATCATCACCAGTTAATGCCCATTGTCCTTGGGATCAGCACCAGACTATCACATTACCCATGATTTTCTGATCTCCTCCTCACTTCACTCTGTTTCAGTCAGTTAACTGAAGATTGATAGACTAGTTAACTCAGACTAGGTGGCAGTTCACTCTCGTAACTACTTGAGAGACTAGACTAGGTGGTAGTTTGTTCCCATAACTGCAGGTGTCTATCCATATCACTCTAGACCACCACTATGGCTCATTAGTTACTCATGTATCCTATATCTATTGTAAATTATTCACTCTTTGAATGTGGAATACGGTTAATGAGAATTTTTTTATTCTTTCTCTCTTGCTTCTTCTTTCTCAATTTCTCTCTACAAATGTGTGTAGTATTTTCTAGCTAGATATATTCTATGCAGGTTCAATACATTTACATGGTATGAGAGCTGACAGACTACTAAGAAAAATCTACACCAAATTATTTTTGCAGGTACCGAAGATTGAAGAATGCATAAAGATGTATTATTCACTGGCAATACTTCTCACGCTTCATAACTATTTGGAGTGGAAGCCAAAAATTATACTTCATCTCAGATGTAGAGGCTTGTACCAAATAACTATGGCAACGGAAGTAGAGTTTGATTCCACTGATGAGAAAAATGACTTTCTCAATAGACAAGATATGGCCATATGAAGTATCTACATGTCTGTTTCTCCCGAACTTTTCCATCAAGTATATGAAGAATCACAAGAATCAACTCCAAATGAATTATGGACCATATTGGAGGTTCTATTTGGGAATAAAGAAGATTGTAAAAATTTCATGCAGGAGGTTGAACATATAGAGCCAAAAGAGAAGCCATCAGAAGATCAAGCCTCTTATTATGAAGAGTCTTCTACAAAAGTATTTGCACAAATTTGTACTCCATTAATTGAAGATGATCTCTACTCCATTTCATATTTGTTTTCTAAATTTCATGTGGAAGATATATAGAATGCATCTCAGGGGTCGCATGCAGACACTTTTCCATGCACAATGCAAGCATCTCAAGAGACAAAAAGGGAGTCGCGCACATCAGACTCAATTTTGATATTTTCTGAGCAAAATTTGCAGAAAAAAAAATTGGATATTTGAATTCCTCTTGGGAAAATACTCAATTTCAAAAAACAATCATCCAAAACGGAGTCCAGGAAGTGAAGTTATGATCATTTTAAAATCAACAAAATTTCAGTGATTTTTCGGAAATGATCGCACGGTTTTCAAAGTTTCATCCAAACTTTATTTGGACATTCTTCATTACAAAAAGAGAAAGTGGATATGTGTGGACATCTCAATGGTGCATCTACTTCATCAGATCCATGCAGACATCTACATCTTCAACAAAATATTCAACGAATACAAACTTGCATAGTTGCGAGGTCTTCTTGGAGTGAAGGACATGGTTGCTTAGCAACTGTTTTTTGTTCCTTCTCATTTTTTTTATGCATTGTAATTTGAAGGGGGGGTTTTCCCATGAGGTTTTCCCTCTTTCCTCATTTATTTCAGGGTATATTTTGTATTTGGATACCTAACATGGCCTCATTTCCGGGACACATTCTTTATTTTCACCATAGTGATGTTCAAGGGGGGTGTTGGAGTTACTTCACAGACACCTAGGATTTATTTTTCCTAAGGTTTTTCTTTGTTTTTTAGTCATTATTCAGTCTCTTATATTTTAGGAAGAATATTCCTCTAGGGAGAATATTCTCTTCAGTTTTCACTTCAGTTTGATCAGTTGAGTGGAGTCTAGATGCTACATTGGGATTATCACCATGCAGCATCGGGATCATCACCATCTAATGCACATTGTCCTTGGGATCATCACCAGACTAGTGCATTACTCATGATTCCCTGATCTCCTCCTCACTCCACTCTGTTTCAGTCAGTTAACTGAAGACTGATAGACTAGTTAACTCAGACTAGGTGGCAGTTCACTCCCGTAACTACCTAAAAGGCTAGACTAGGTGGCATTTTGCTCCCGTAACTGTTGGTGTGTGTCCAGATCACTCTATACCACCACTATGGCTCATTAGTTACTCATGTATTCTATATCTATTGTAAATTATTCACTCTTTGAGTGTGGAATACGATTAATGAGAATTCTTCTATTCTTTATCTCTTGCTTCTTCTTTCTCAATTTCTCTCTGCAAATGTGTGTAGTGTTTTCTAGCTAGATCTATTTTTTGCAGGTTCAACACATTTACATGGTATCAGATCTGACAAACTGCTAAGAAAAATCTACACCAAATTATTTTTGCAGGTACTGAAGATTGAAGAACTCAAAAAGATGGATTATTCACCGACAATACTTCTCACACTTCATAACTATTTGGAGTGGAAGCCAAAAATTATGCTTCATCTCAGATGCAGAGGCTTGTACCAAATAACTATGGCAATGGAAGTAGAGCCTGATTACGCTGATGAGAAAAATGACTTTCTCAATAGACAAGATATGGTCATAGGAAGTATCTCCATGTCTGTTTCTCCCAAACTTTTCCATCAAGTATATGAAGAATCAAAAGAATCAACTCCAAATGAATTATGGACTAGATTGTAGGTTCTATTTGGGAATAAATAAGATTGTGAAGATTTCTTGCAGGAGGTTGAACAGATAAAGCCAAAAGAGAAGCCACCAAAAGATCAAGCCTCTTATTTTGAAGAGTCTTCTACAAAAGTATTTGCACAAATTTGTATTCCATTAATTGAAGATGATGTTTACTCCATTTGATATTTGTTTTCTGAATTTCATGTGGAAGATATATGGAATGCATCTCAGGGGTCACATGCAAACACTTTTCCATGCGCAATGCATGCATCTCAGGAGACAAAAAGGGATCTGCGCACATCAGACTCAATTCTGATATTTTCTGAATAAAATTTGCACAAACAAATTGGATATTTGAATTCCTCTCGGGAAAATATCTAGTTTAAAAAAAAATCGTCCAAAACAGAGTATGAGAAGTGAAGTTATGATCATTTTAAAATCAACAAAATTTCAGCGATTTTCCAGAAACGGACGCAAAGTTTTCAAAGTTTCATCCAAACTTTATTTGGATATTCTTCATTGCAAGAAGAGAAAGTGGATATGTGTGAACATCTCAATGGTGCATCTACTTCATCAGATCTGTGCAGACTTCTACATCTTCAACAAAATATTCAACGGGCACAAACTTGCACAGTTACGAGGTCTTCTTGGAGTGAAGGACATGGTTTCTTAGCGACTGCTTTTTGTTTCTTCTCATTTTTTTTATGCATTGTAATTTGAGGGGGGGGGGTTCCCATGATGTTTTCCCTCTTTCCTCATTTATTTCAGGGTATATTTTGTATTTGGGTACCTAACATGGTCTCGTTGTCGCGACCCATTCTTTATTTTCACCATAGTGATGTTCAGGGGGGGTGTTGGAGTTACTTCACACACACCTAGGATTTATTTTTCCTAAGATTTTCCTTGTTTATTAGTCATTATTCAGTCTCCTATATTTTAGAAAGAATATTCCTCTAGGGAGAATATTCTCTTCAATGTTCACTTCAGTTTGATCAGTTGAGTGGAGTCTGGATGCTACATTGGGATTATCACCATGCAGCATTGGGATCATCTCCAGCTAATGCGCATTCTCCTTGGGATCATCACCATACTAACACATTACTCATGATTCTCTGATCTCCTTCTTACTTCACTATGTTTCAATCAGTTAACTGAAGATTAATAGACTAGTTAACTCATACTAGGTGGCAGTTCACTCTCGTAACTTCATGAGAGACTAGACTAGGTTGCAGTTCGATCCCGTAAATGTTGGTGTGTGTCCAGATCACTCTAGACCACCACTATGGCTCATTAGTTACTCATGTATCCTATATCTATTGTAAATTATTCACTCTTTGAGTGTGGAATACGGTTAATGAGAATTCTTCTATTCTTTATCTCTTGCTTCTTCTTTCTCAATTTCTCTTTAGAAATGTGTGTAGTATTTTCTAGCTAGATCTATTCTGTGCAGGTTCAACACATTTACATGGTATCAGAGCCGACGGACTGTTAAGAAAAAGATACACCAAATTATTTTTGCAGGTACTGAAGATTGAAGAACAAAGAAAGATGGATTATTCACTAGAAATACTTCTAACTCTTCATAACTATTTGGAGTGGAAGCCAAAAATTCTGCTTCATCTCAAATGCAAAGGCTTGTACCAAATAACTATGGCAATGGAAGTAGAGCCTAATTCCGCCGATGACAAAATTGACTTTCTCAATAGACAAGATATGCCCATAGGAAGTATCTGCATGTTTGTTTCTCCCGAACTTTTCCATCAAGTAATATGAAAAATCACAAGAATCATAGATGGGTAACTTTCAAAGGTGTATGGGCTTTATAAATTCATTAATCTCACTAGCTTCCTTCAATGATATAAAAACCATAATTAAGTCACCCAACCATGCTCTAATAATCCAAGAATGTTTTTTTTCATCAATTCTTTTATTTTGCAAACATCATGAGCATTATTCAAATATGCTTCAAGGAACATGCACACTCTTATTCTTCCATCCTCTAATTGATCTTCCAATTTGCGGGTTTTTCCTCTCTCGCTATTTTTTTCAGGTTCATTCCACCCCATTCATGGTTGTTATCACCCAAACCGAATAAAGAGGCAATGACACCGAATTGTTGAAACTAGGGTTTCAACATTCATTCAAGGAAAGGATTACATTTAGGCAAATACACATAAATGCTCAAGAGTATATTTGAGAAGGTTAAAAAAATCAATTTGCATTCATTTTTCACGAGTATTTATACAATCAAGGAAACAGTTGGGGCAATTTTACCTGCAACCAACTAATAATTCATTAATATTTCTTAGATACTTATCATTTACTTTAATTATACATTTACATTTATCTATTCATCTATTCACCTACATTAGTGTCTTGTTACAATGTG
>JASDQU010244391.1:9785-20071 GCA_032191745.1 Picea mariana
TTAAGATTTCAATAAAAAATTGACAAAAATAAGAAAACCGTTGTAAAGGAATGGAGTGACTTAATAAGTGAACAGACTCTAGACTTTTTAGGTAAGTCCACTTTTTTTTTAGCAATGCAAAGTTCCACCTTGATGCACTTATTTTTTACTTATTTTTTTGAAATGTATAAGATTTGGATTTTTTTGTTAAAAAGACAAAATCCTTAAAAAACAATTGTAAAGGAATAGACCCTTGAAAAACAGTTGTAAAGGAATGGAGTGAATTAATAAGTAGACGGCCTCAATCTTTTAGATATGTCCACTTTTTTTTCTGCAACTCAAAGTTTCCACTTTTTTTCTGCAACTCAAAGTTTCCACCTTGATGCATTTATTTTTTTGAAATTTAAAAGATTTGAATTTTTTTGTAAAAAGATAAAATCCTAATTCCATGATTTAAATTCTCATTAATCAAAACCAATTATAACTTCTTACAAAATTTTGATCAAATTTGAAGAACATTTAATTAAAAAATGTTGAGTGTCTCTATTTAATTTACTTTTTAAAATAATACAAAAAAATTAATATAATTAACTATTTATTCTATTTCAACAGAAACAAATTTAAAAATAATACAAATATAATCGGGTATTTTACTATTTAACCTACTTCTACTTTTATGTGTAATAATATATAATTTCAATTAAAAAATTAAAAAAAAAAAAATCAAATATTTAACTATTTACTTTATTGAAATATATTTTACTGCTGTGCTAGTTATTTATCCTATTGAAATAATTAGATATTTATCCTACTTTTATGTATGTAACTATTTTGTGTACAATTATATAATATTTCAATAAAAAAAATCAAATATTTAACTATTTATCATATTGAATCATATTGAAATAATTGGATATTTATCCTACTTTTATGTGTATAACAATTTTGTGTATAATTATATAATATTTTAATTAAAAAATCAAAAAAAAATCAAATATTTAACTATTTATCTTTCTGTAATGTGTATAATAATGAAAAAAATTACAAATTATTATTCAAATTTAATATATCCTGAAATGTAATAATATAATACTTTGATATATATAAAAATGAAAAAAAACAGATAAATTAATATTTGTTGAAAAAATTGACAATTAAATTTAATTCAAAAGTCAACTTATATCATAATTTAAATCCAAATATCATATAAGTTATTGTTATTATTCAAAAAGTAACATTGAAGTATCATATAAGTCACTGTTATTATTCAAAAACGTGACATACGGATAATATGATGAAAATTTAAAAAATATCCAACATATGGATAATATGATGAAAATTTAAAAAATATGGATATGGATATGATAGGGATAATATGATGAAAATTTAAAAAATATTAATACTTTTAGAAGAATTGATATACATTTTAATCTAAATCTATTAATATTGTTAGAAGAATTGATACACATTTTAGAAGATTTGATATTTGGAGTTAATTCAAAACTTATACCAATGTAAATCCAAGCCTAATAATGAAAAATTCAAGTTTTATATAAGTTTTTGTTATTATTCAAAGATTAAATATTTCTAGGGGACTCCAGAATAATTATTGAGTGGTTGAGTAACAGGGGCCACCTACAAGCTATCTCTCTCTTAGCTTGGAAGGACAGAATTAGACTACTTTAGCTTTCTTTTAAAAATCTTAGCTACAAACACATCTATAGCGAGCATAACAAATCAGTTATCAAAGGCAGCTCTACTAAAAAAAGTGAGCATCATAACATACAATGTATGGATTGATGGACATGAGGGGCCCCCTCTCTTTCTTACTCTCTTCTAAGAACAACTTCTCTCACCCTCAGCTGACTTTTATGTTTTTGAAAGTTGAAGTTTACTTCAGAACTTTGACTTTAGTTTACTAAATTATACTTGTATGCTAGTTCTTCTAGTCTCCTAGCAGTTTTTACTTGTGTCTCAACTTTTCTATTTTAAGAATTTTCCCCCTTTGCTGATAGAGAGACCGCTATAAGTGAAAGTTCTTTCTTTTAGGCAAAAGTTCTCTCTCTTACATCCGCTGCCTCTTCAGCTGCGTTTGTAATCATTCTGATTTGAGAACATATTATATATCAATATAATAGAGAAATTTTCCAGTTGGAAGAAAAAAAGAATACAGAACATAAATCCAAGTCTCATATAAGCCAAGTTGTTAAAGGATACCATCATGTTGTCATATAAGTCAATCCTATTCAAAGATGCATCAGCGTTGTATGTAATCCAAGTCTCATATAAGCCAAATTGTTAGAGGCGATATCATAATGTAAACACAAATGTCATAAGTTAATGTTATTTAATTCAGTGGGTTAGTTTGAGTACTTGAGTATTGTGAATTACAAATAAAAAGTTTTCAGGTCAAGTCTCAAGGTTGACTACTTTGTAGGAAGTTTCAAGGTCAAGTTTCAAGGTTGACAACTGTGTAGNTACATACCACAGTCTAGCAAAAATCAAGAAAGCTTGCTTTGAGCGACACCTCAAGCCATTTTTACAAAATTCCAAAGGCTGGAAGAGGGTCTCGAGGGGACCCAAAGAGATTGATTTCGCTGTCGTGAACAAGGGAGAAGATTAAAGTAACAGTGCGGTGGACGGGCTAGTCATCGTTTGAACTCGCCTGGGCCTTTGAGGTGTTGGGCCAGGCTTTGGAGAGCTCCACGACCTTCATTTCAAGCTTGCTTAGCTGATGGCACATCCCTCCAATCACATTTGCAATGTCTTTGAAGTTGACCTTGACTTCATTGACTGCTTCTTCTCTGAGCGTTGAGCTCTTGATTTATGGAGTCCCAGCGATTAGCTCCAACAGTGTCCAGGTTGAGCATTAGGTTGGTCTGATCCTTGATCGATCATTTGATCCTATCTAGCGCTGTCTGCATAAGATTGATTCTTTCTTCCAACGTGGGTTCAGGAGTTGAGGGCGAAGCCATTGTCTCTTGCCTTACTATGCACCACGAATTCCTGCGATAATGGCTTTGGAGTTGGACCAGATCGGTGAAGAATTGGATCGCCTTCGCCGAGATATAACCGAGCATGCCTGTTGAGTCTCTTGGATCGGAGAGGTGCTCCATACCTTTGTTGTACCCTTCATCATCACGCAGGATGGATACTGCCTGCAAGTCTGTTCTGAAGAAAAGAGCGTGTGGATGTATATGCAAAGCATCCAATCTATTCTGAGCAGAGCCTGACACGACAGGACAGAGGTAAGGCTCACGGGATTGAGGCGTCCATGTACTCACCATTCACGTGGAGCATGTTCTTGCTCAGGAGTGAGCCTCTATTGGCCTCGACATCCGCAAGACTGTTCAGGGTTCTAAGAATATGATAGATTTTAAAGGAGGCGAATTTAGACAAGAGGAGGATTATCTTCGAGTAGATGTGGGCCAGCCGGAGGGTCTTTGGTTTCTTTTTATTGTTGATGGCCTGAATGATTATCCTGGAATCTCTGAATATTGCTAGTCTTTGAACATTTCGTTTCGCTGCCAGGTTTAGTCCCTGCCACAGGGCAAGGATTTCGGCATGGTTGTTGGAGTCTATTCTGAGCCCCCATGCGTAGGAGAGTTCCGCCTTGCCCAACGGATCCATCAAAACCCGTCCCCCTCCTGTTGGACCGGGATTCCCTTTCGAGGCCCCATCAAAGAAGAGACGATGCTCTTCCAGGGAGGAACGCCATTTTATAAACTCGAGGTCTTCCATTCTTATTTCCCATCTTCCTTTTTGAAGGCTTTTGAGGTTTGCTCTGCTTGTATGGTTCGGGACATAAGCTATGAGACAGAGCTCTTCCTTTGGGATTAGAGGGATTAAATTCTTCAAACTCTGATTGGAGTTCAGGGATTCACTCATCATGGCTTTAATCTTTTGGGCGATCTGAGACGGGATGGGGCTTTCCTCCCGAAAAATTTTGTTGTTCCTTTCAAGCCAAACTTTCCAAAATAGGAATTTAGGAAGCCACATCCAACATCTTTCTAAGAGGTTCTTTTTCTTCATGGAGAACTTGGAAAGGTGCTTCCGGTTGCTTATCAACTCGAACAGGGACTGGGGGAGGCTGAAGCTTAAGGGATTTAAAAAGTGAGTCCAGACTTCGGTGGTATACACACACTCAATGAAAAGATGGTCTGCAGTTTCTTCAGCCTCCTTACAGAGAGGACAGCGGGAGGGTCCTTCCCAACCTTTCTTCTTTAGATTTTCACTGGTGAGGGTGCTTTTTTGGGTTAAGGTCCAGCTGAACATATCAATATTGGGAACAAAGGGGAAATGCCATATAGTTTTCCAGGGAGAGGGGTCGGGAGGAACATGAGGGATTGCTTGAATAGCTTTGTAACCAGTAGTTGCTATGTATTTCCCCGTAGAGACCCCCCAGCCTCGAGAGTCTTTTATCGAGTTCTTGCGAGGGGACTTTCCTTGGATCTCTTCCAGCAGGACCTTGGCTTCTGCCTCGAGAAAGTCGGAGTAATCTCCTAGGTTCCATTTTTTCCAGGGAGAGTTATCCCCTTCCTCCCACTCTGAGATGTCCCAAAGGGTTTTGCGGTCATTGTTCTGAAGCCAGATTTTGATATTTTCCATTCCCTCCGATTGGTTTAGGGGTTTGGATCCGAGGATAGGATCCTCCCAAATGCTAATTTTCTTTCCATTGCCAGGGATCCAGTGAAGATTTGTTTTCAGGGGTTCAAGAGCTCTCAGGAGGAGAGAAAAAATCGGTGAGCCTTTCAGAACTTTTGGGGGTCGTTCCAGGCATCCGTCTCTTTGCCCCGAGAAGTACTTTTTGCAGAGGGTTCTTTTACTCCATGTTTTTTTCCCCGACACTAAGAGCCACAGAATTTTGGCCCCCATTGCAAGGTTTTGGGTGGCCACGTCTCGGATTTGCAGGCCTCCTTCCAGCAGAGGCTTTTTGATCTTGTCCCAACTTATAAGGTGAAGTTTTCTTTCGTTGTTCCTGCCTCCTTCCCAGAGGAAGCACCTCATCATTTGATCTATTTTGAGATTAATTGTTTTAGGGGCCAGGAGGATTGAGTTCTGGAAAAGAGGTAGGCTAGTTAGGACAGATTTTATCAGAACTACTTTCCCAGCCAGATTTAGCCAGTTTGCTCCCCATGCCAGAATTATGAGCTTCAATTTTTCTAGGAGGGGCAGCCAGTGGCTTACTCTTGGGCATGTTTTGAAAAGGGGAACTCCCAGATACTTGAAAGAGTCCCAAGTAATTGTACCCTCAATTCCGAGAATTATGGAAATGTCCGTGATTTCCCTAGCCATGCAATTCCACCCGAAAATCTTACTTTTGTGCACACTGAGTTCGTTGCCTAAGGCATCCTTGTACTTATCAAGCTCATATTTGAAGCACCTAGCTGAGATGACATTGGCTCCTCCAAGTAACAAGGTATCATCGGTGAACTGAGCGTGGTTAATATGTTTGACGTTTTGGGCCATTTTTATTCCTGAAAGGGACATGTTCTGGAGGCAGTTTTCTAATTGGACGCTGAGAACTGACCCCTAGATGGCGTAAAGCAGCAGAGACATGGGACAGCCTTGCCTTGCCTTAATCCCCTTGAGGATTGAAAGAAATCTGTGGGGCGTTCGTTAACCAGTGGGGCGATCCAGGGGCAGGGGACACAAGCTTTGACCCAATTTGTGAAGTCTTCCCCAAACCCAAGCTTATCCATGACTGCAAAAAAAAAAGTCGAGACGAACTTTATCAAACGCATTTGCTAGATCTAGTTTAACAATCATATCTTTGTCTTTCCTCTGGCAGCTGGAGTGAATGGCCTCTTGGACCAGGATGATATTATCCAGGATATGCCTTCCTTTTATGAAGCCTCCTTGATTTTCCGGAATTATTCCAGGGAGCAGATTCTTGAGCCTATTAGCAATTATTTTAGTGATCTTGTACCCTGTATTGCACAAGGAGATGGGTTGGAATCTGTTGTTGGCTCCTTTCTCTTTGGGAATTAAAGCTAGGAAGGAAGAGTTGGTGCTTCCTCCCAGCTTGAGACACTTCTGTGATTTCTTGACCATTCTGAGAAGATCTTTCTGGATAGTAGGTCAGCAGGAGATGTAGAACCGAGCGGTGAACCCATCCGGACCAGGGGCTTTGTCTGGATCCATTTGGTTTAAGGCTCTTCTTATCTCTTGCATGTTTATTGGAGCTGTCAACTTTTTAATCTCCTCAATCCCTACTAGCTTCGGAACTGAAGATAATGGATAGCTAGTTGGATCTAAAGCTTCAACTTCCGGAACGGTGAACAGATCTTTGAAATAGAAGTGCACAACGCTCTTTATTCCTTTAAAATCTTGGATGACTTGACCTCGGAAGTTAATTTGAGTAACCGAACTGAAACTCTTTTGAGCTTCCGCTTGCTTATGAAAATAGGTTGTATTTTTATCCCCAGCTTGGAGCCAAAGATTTCTTGATTTTATTCTCCAGTACTCTTCTTTGGTTCTGCAGGCTTTGTGGAGGGATTTTTGGAGGTCGACCTCTTGGGATAAAGATTCCTTGGTCTGCGGGTTGTCTTCAGAGGCTTTTTGAAGTCGGTCCAGGGAGATTTGAGTGCGGATTTTTTCTGTAGTAGGGGAGCTGAAGTTCTTTGCCCAAGCTTTGAGGTCCTTTTTTAATCTATGAAGCTTTTCTTCCCAAACAAAGAAAGGGGAACCTAGCGTCTGTCTTTGCCAGGATTCAGAGACAACTTCCTAGAAACCTTCTTGGCTTGTCCATAGGGGGCTAAAACGGAAAGGGATAGGGCCCAAATTTTCCCCAGGGTCGAGAGAAAGGAGGATGGGTTTATGATCGGAGGTGTAATTCAGAAGGATTTTTTATCTTGCCATGAGACAGAAAGTCAGGAAGGAGGATTGGACCAGGAATCTATCCAGTCGCGCTGCAGTATGCCCCGGGCCAACCCGTTTGTTGGACCATGTGTATTTTCCCCGGTCTGGCTTGACATCTTTCAGATCCTAATCAATCATGAGATCTTCCACCCATTCTCTCGCTGGATCGTGGATCGGCGAGCCCCCTTTTTTTTCCGTGGATGAGAGGGTCACATTGAGATCTCCGACGATTATTAAGTTTTCAATGTTATGTGCATTAAGGAAAAGCTTTAGAGAGTTCCAACAGGTCTTCTTTTTCTGACATAAGAACCGGGCCGTAGAGGTTAAACAGACTTACCTAATGTCCCGAATCTTTATGGAGCAGTTTGGAATAGACCTAGTGAGTGTTGTTTTCTTCATCGATCAGATCTAGTTTAGAGTTGTCCCAGAAGGTGGCTATACCTCCCAAGGCTCCTCTTGCACTTACGACTTTTCCCGATCCTTTTTTCCAGAATGAATATCTTGCGTGGAGGAGGTCATCTTCCTCCAGTATAGTCCCCTGGATTAGGAGAATCTCGGGTTTTGTCATTCGGACTATATCTCTCAAGGCATCTTCTTTTAATTTACTTCCGAGACCTCTACAGTTCCAGGAGACGTACTACATTACTTGACGATTTGGAGGGTGGTGGCTCCTTTCGGGGCCTTCCCTTGATTCCTTGTGGATCTAGTGCTCATCATTTCAGGAATGGTGTGTTGGGCTCCTTGCGCTACGTCCCGGTAGGATTGTTCTTCTCTTTTCTTTTTCTCAGGTTTCCTTCCTCTCGATGACCTTTCTGGCGTCCCATGAGAGCTACTTGATTCAGAGGTTCCTCCATCCGATTCTCCTCCAGATTCTGTGCTCAGAGTGATGTGCTCATCCTGGGATTTAGCAGGGTTTTTTGAAATTGTTGCACCGGGGATTGAATCAGGGGTTTCAAACGTCGTAGGGTCATGGAGTTGAGGGTCTGTTGCTTGGGTTGATTTTGCTGGTCCTTCATTGACTTCTGGACTTGATTGGTTTTGCTTTTCTGGATATTGAGATTTTTTTTCTTTTGGCTCTGTTGCCTTTCCTTTCTTTACCTTCTACCAACCTTCGCCATCTTCTTTTGCTGAAGGCTGAGTTTTAGGACAGTTCCTCTAGAAGTGGCCATGTTTGTGGCAATTCCTACACTTGAACGACAGGTGTTCATAATCTAGCTTTTGGTAATGATGCCGGGTTCCTACAGTGAGTTTTACCGCTTCTGGGAGCCCAACTTCGAGGTCGACTTCTACACATATTCTGGCACATGTGTAATGTCCTTTGTTGTCGGCTTTATCAATGAACCTCCCGAGCTTGTTTCCGATCATTTGCAGGGATTGGAAGCTCCAACAGTGGACCGAGAGATTTGGGAGGTAGACCTAGACCAGGACCTCTTTTGGAACATCAACAGTAGGGTCGAAATCAGGCGTCCATCTATTTAGATAAAGGCCTTGGGTGCCCATGAAATAAGGCCCGCTCCTGAATATCAGACCACGATCTTCTTTCGAAATGAACTCAAATATAAAGAAGCCCCTTCCCACGGGGTAGTAGGTTACGCTTTGTTGCAGTTGGGGCCTCCAGTTTCGCTGGATCCAGTCGTCTGTTGTCTTTGCCGAAGGCCATAACCCCATAAATTGGTCGACTAAGCCCCTCTCAGCCAAAGCCAGGGCAATCTCGATGGGCTGGTCTTCCGACAACGTTATTTCCGAGATCGTGTCAAGTTTCTTGATGAATTTTGGGATTTCAAACTGAGAGGTTTCCTTACCTTGGGCGTTGACGAGTTTCCTGGAGGCGTCATCAGTGGAGGAAGGAGGGGGGTGAGCCAATTCCCTGCCCCCAGGCGCACTCATGGCGACTATGGCCCTGAAACCAGAACCCTTGGCGGAGCCAAACCCTTGGTCGCAATAAAACTCTATCGAAAGGTGGTGAGCTTTGCTCGGAACGGTTAATCGGACAGCGAGCAGCGGCCATGTTCGGGTTCGAGCCCGAGACCTGACCGTCGTTAAATGACTAACCTTACCACTACGCCGCACCCACAACCTTCAAAGGTGGTGAGCTTGGCTCAGAATGGTTAATCAAACAACGAGCAACGACCATGTTTGGATTCGAGCCCGAGCCCTGACCATCGTTACATGACCGACCTTACCACTACGCCGCACCGACGACCTTAAAAGGTGGTGAGTTTGGCTCGAAACGATTAATCAAACAACGAGCAGCGGCCATGTTCGGGTTCGAGCCCGAGACCTGACCGTCATTACATGATCGACCTTACCACTATGCCACACCCACGACCTTGACTATTGTGTAGATGTTATTTGACTACTTGGATATTATTCAAACTCACTCAATATCTCTTATTAATTTAAAAACTAATATATCTCTAGTAGATATTATTAAACCTCACTTAATATCTCTTATTAATTTAAAAACTAATATATACTTCAATATCCCTTATTAATTTAAAACTAATATATATTTAACAGTTAAAAATAATTTAAATAGTGAGAAAATTAAATCTATGTTTTTATGATGTCAATATCACTTATTAATTTAAAAACTAATATATATACCTCAACATCATTTATTAATTTAAAAACTATTATGTACCTCACAGGTGAGAAAATCTAAATCCTGAAAAAATTAAACCTATGTAGAATGATGTCCTTAATTCTATAAGAATAATAACAACAAAGGAAACATGCTCCCACATTCCTATTCCTTGAAATCCTATTCCTTCCTCTTCCTTGAAAGTTGTCATAATTTTAAGACAAATTTATGCTCAATGTAAATCCAGGACTCGCATATTTTTATGTTAATTTTGAAGTCACAAACCATTTTGATTAGTGCCTATTGCGGTTCAGAAATGCATAAGCTCTTTAAGAAACCTGAATTGTAAGAAACCTGACCAAAATTACACCTAAGACTAGCACCAAAGATATTCTGATTTAAGACTAGCACCAAAGATATTCTGATTAGTGACTAATATTATTCAGAAATGCATCGGGTCTTTTAAGGAATCTGAATTGTAAGGAACTTGAGTAATCAGGTCTTTTAAGGAATCTGAATTGTAAGAAACTTGAGTAATAGAGTACCAAAATTACACCCAAGACTAACACCTGAGATAAGGAATCTTAATTGTAAGGATCTTGAGTTGTAGGGTACCAAAATTACACCCAACACTAACACCAAAGCCATTTTGATCAGTGACTACTACTGTTCAGAGAGATGCCTAACACCAAAGCCATTCTGATTAGTGACTATTATTATTCAGAAATGCATCAGGTCTTTTAAGGAATCTAAATTGTAAGGAACTTGGAATCTGAATTGTAAGGAACTTGAGTTTCAGGTCATTTAAGGAATCTGAATTGTAAGGAACTTGAGTAACACAGAGTACCAAAATTACGGCCAA
>JASDQU010244391.1:55202-71642 GCA_032191745.1 Picea mariana
AACATAGACATAGGCTGGACATAAGGAGAGACCCAAATATAACAAAAAACAAACTATGTGAACTCCCACTATAGACAACTAAAACAACTTTAAAAACAGAGTAGGGCCCTCATGGACGCCTTCCCAAAGACTGTAAGCTATGCTCCCTGGATGTTTTTGGAAAGTCTGTTTTGATAATCTATCAACCTCTTTGTTCTCTTCTCTATAAATATGAGCAAAGGATATAGTCCTGAAGCACTTGAGGAGCTCATAAATCCTATCCTTCCAATGGTCTAAAGTAACAACCTGTAAAGCGCCTTTCATGTTTAGCCAATCAATGACTATTTATGAGTCTCCTAGAACAAGAAAATTTGTAATTGAAAGCCGAGATACCAGGGTTAGAGAGGCCCAAACCCCCAAAAGTTCAGCCCTAGTATTAGTTCCATGACCACAATTTAAAGTCCATTTATAAGCTAAGTGTTCAGTGATCTTTATCACCCCGCCTGCACCACTTTGATCTCCATTTTGTTGGGCTGCCCCATCAAACCACCTGATGATTTTATCTTCAGGAATTGCAAATGTTGAAAATATGGGAAGATGAACTTTTTCCTTATTCCTGGGTCTTCCCACCACTCCTAAAGATTAGTAAACTATCTTCTGTATAGAGGGAGTCCCTGACTCGAAGATGGTCTTGTTTCGTTCTAGCCATAAAAACCAACAAATATAGGCTGGCAAAGTTGGATATGTAAAATTCTGAACATTCCAATTTTCAAAGCACTCACTCACTGATGATCCATTCCAGCCTAAAGAAAGATTTAGAGAAAGTTTAATTCTTTCCCAAATTGAAATAGTGAAAGGACAGTTTACAAAAAGATGTTTTACAGTTTCCCTCTTGCGTTTGCAAAGATGGCAGATACCTGGCCCTACCCAACCTCTTTTTTGTAGATTTTTCCAAGTGAGAATTTTATTTTCTACAGCAAGCCAGACAAAAAGTTTGATTTTTTGTGGACAATCCCAACACCACAATTTTTTCCTCCAGCCACCAATTGTATTTTTCCATAGTTTTGAAGCTAGGGTGTTATATACATTTTTTACTGTGAGTTGCCCTGAATTATCACCACCCATCCACTTTAATTCATCTGGCCTATCAAAAAGCTATACCCCTGAACCAATCAGATTTCTTCTGAACTTCTCCCATTCTACAGCTAGATCGCCTTCCAGCCCCAAATCTACACTGTCTAACCAAATTGAGCATATCATGCCCTGGCGGAGATCTCATCTCACTTGATATAGAAAATAAACATTTCTTTGATTAAGTAAAAGAACCAGATCTTTAGACAAAATGGAATCCTTTCACATGCCCAGAATCACATCCTTCCCAAGTATTATGGAGTGTCTCGAACCCGGGCTCCAGGCTAACCAATGTAAGACAAGAGGTAAAGAATTAAGAATATTTTTCCAAGTCTGTGATCCTTGAGTCGTAACAGAAGAAGCCGATCTCAACCATGTCATCACAGTTCCATGGGGAAGGTACTTATCCTTTATAACCCGGTGCCAAATGTCGTTCTTCAACAAGACTCTCCAAAGTGTATTTGTTGCCAGGGCCCTATTGAAACAGAAGATATTTCTCAAACCCCAACCTCCATATTTTTTTTCCTCGTTATTGTCTCCCATCTACATAAATGATAACTCTGCTTCTGCTTACTACCTGACCATAAGAAGGAGAAAACCAGTTGGCGAATCCGATTTAGAACTGTAGTTGCAATATGAGCCATAGCCATCCAATAGACTGGTTGACTTTCTAAAATTGCTTTTATCAGCATGTATCGGCCACCCAGGGATAGCCATTAATCACACCAGTGGCTTATCTACTTCTCAAATTTTGAAATGAGCCATTGCCAATCCTCAACCTTGTAGTTGTCAGGTTTTAAGAAGAAACCCAAATATCTGAAACCTTCCAATAGATTAATAAAGTTGTAATGAAATAGAGCTTTTAAGTATTCTAGAGTGCCATGATGAGCTCCGAAGTGGAGGAAAGTGGATTTTTGAACATTTATCATCAGACCCGTCACGCTACAAAAAACATCAAGAATTTTATTAATTTCCTCCCACTCTATGACCGAAGCTTTTTTCATTATGAGAACATCATCCACGAAAAGAAGATGCATGATCTTAATTATTCTGGAAACCTCTATCCCAAACAACTTTCCTTATGCTTGTCCTTTTTTTAGAGAAAGGCTAATTCCTTCCATCACAAGAATGAACAAAAGTGACCACAGTGGACAAGTCTGTCTTAGACCTCTAGCACTCTGGAAGAACTTTGTCGACTCTCCATTGATCAAAATGGCATAAGCTGCAAACCCATGATCTAGTTTGTAGTGGGAAGACCGAAACCACATTGAAGAAGTGTTAATCGTAGAAAATCCCAGTTTGTGCAATCATAGGCCTTTTTTAAATCTAGCTTCAAAATGATTGCTTGAATTTTTTTAACCTTTATACTGTGCAGACACCCCTGTGTAGTGCCAATAGCATCTAATATCTGTCTTCCCTTTAGAAAGCCTAATTATTCCTTAGATAAGGTGCGGGATATGATAGGCATGATCCTTCTTGCTATAATTTTTGCAATGATCTTATAACATAAATTGCATAGATCAATTGGAAGGAAATCGCTAAAAGAGTTGGGACTGTTGACTTTTGTAATCAATGCTATAAAAGTCGAATTAATCGGTCTGATTACCTCACCTCTAAGCCTTGTTTTCTCAACTACATCAAGCAAGTCCTTCCCAATCAACTCGTAAAAGTGTAAAAAGAATTCAGCAGTCCACCCGTCTGGCCCTGGACTTTTGTCCTTGGAAAAACCTTTTAGAACCTCAAGAATTTCCTCACTGGAGCAAGGATTTTCAAGAATAACGACTTCTTCCTCCATAACTAATCTTGAAAACAATCTTACTGTAGCTATCTGTTCCTCAATATAATTATGTCATGTATCCTGAAAGAAAGAGTTGAAGAATCTAGGCGCTTCTTCCTTTAAGGCCTCCTGGCCTGTGTGAACCAGACCAACTTCATCCTTCATCTCCTAGATATGATTTTTGTTTCTTCTGTAGCTTGCAAAACGATGGAAGAATTTCATATTCTTATCTCCGCTTTTGATCCAAATAGCCCTTCTCTTTTGATGCCATCGTTCTTCCTCATCTAGAAGAATTTTTTTACGCTCAGCCTCTAGAAACATCAAATGATGTTTAGTAACTAAGCTATATAATCCCTAAGTCTTTTTGTTTGTAGTGAAAGGCTAGTTCTTCTTCAATCTTGTCCAGAGCTAACTGTTCCCGTAAACATTTTTCTTTTGACCGTGACTTAACCCGATTCTTGAGTTGTTTAAGCTTCCCTACTAATATCCTTTGTGCTCCCACTTCCTGTTGTAATTGGTAATCATTCCACACTTCCTAAAGCAAAGTAGCAAAATAATCTTCACGCAACCAGGTTGGATTTAGTTTGAAAGGGTGTGAAATCATCGACATACTATTACCCAATGGAAGTAGGATTGGAGCATGATCATATATATAAGGGTATTCCACTCATGACCTATATCTAGTCAAAAACGAGATAAGATCCTCTGATACATAAATTTTGTCTAGCCTTTTTGTGATTTCTTCAACTCCAGTTCTGCCATTACGCCATGTAGGTACCACCTTAGCTGGGGAGATATCGACACACTGATTTAAAAAAATATATATATATTTAAAAAAGACCGCCATTAGGTCTACCAAGGCTGTGGCACCCCAAGTCTCCTTTGAATTGATCGTAAAATTCATATATGTAGCAACTATCATATCATCATGAGCTAACAGGCCCCCACCGTCCACTTTTTTCCAGAATTGCTTACGATATGTACATGGGCCGTAAACATTTAAGAAAGAGATCCTCCTTTTATCAACTAAACTGAAACCTGACAAAAAAATACCACCGCAACTTAGGAATGGCACTAAGTCATAAATTTTAGGATCTCAAGACACTAGAAGTCCATCTGAATTCCCCACAGAACTAACATCACAAATCATCCACTCAAGTCAAATATTGAACATGAATTGTCTGGCCTTCTCCTCGGCCACTAGAGTCTCTTGTAGAAAAATAATATCCGGTAAAGTTTTTGAAAGAAGTCTACGCAGAAAGGCCACTTTTAGGGGTCCTCCTACCTCTTTGATATTAAGAGAGAGGAGGATCATGACTTAGACCTTGCAAGGGCTTTCATGCCTCTAAGCGCCCCTTGTTCAATGTTTGATGTAAGATGATGAGAAAAAAAGGAAATGTTAGTCCCCGCCTTCTTGCGGGCACTCCTAGTTTTGATAGGAGAGAACTCATACACCAAGCTCCACGAGCATTCAAGGTCTTTCCTTGAATCCTCCCCATCACATTTGGGTGCCCCAAGAGCTCCACTAGGGTCTGCTCTATTCAAAACTTCCTTCCCCAAGTAGATTGGGATAGGAATGGGACTAGTAGCCTCCCTAAAGGTAGGGACCAGAGCCGAAATCATCCTATCCAATGAGTGGTCACTAGAAATAGGTTCTCTGTAACCTGGGGCAATGTTTGTATCTTCCACAGACATAAAGGCGGGTTGTTCACTAGTACCTGTCTCTTGGGTAGTAACAGTGATAGGTGTAGGCTCAATCCTAAATTCAACAGAGTCTGAAACCTCTGGAATAGTCTCATAAGCTATACCCTTATCGACCACAGGCGAGCGAATCAAATCTGGAAGAAAAGTACTATCAAAATGGTCTCTTTCCCAAGCATATAAAGAAAAATAAAGAGAAGGGCAGTAGAGTTTTAGCTTACCAACAAAGGTGGGGTCTGGAGGTGTTATCGAGTAAATCAGTGAATGCGGACATAGACTAATCCCCCTAGATCCACCTAGATCTAGAACAAAACATGACATGACATGGCGCTTTACCTAGGCTCTAATCATCAAATTTACTACCGAACAAAAGACGATAGACATACCTTTAAATGTCATTTCCTTATGTCTTTGTTGTCCCTGTTTTGCTTCGGTGCTCTTGTGATACTGATCCTGCAGTGAGACACAAACCAAACAAAGTGAAAGCAAAGAGAGTATATTCAATGACAACCTATGCATATGATCAAGGAATTATTCAATAAAATAAAGATAATTCCATGGGAAAGAAGCATGCCCCTGTATTCTATTAAATAATAGGAAGAGAGATTACAACCGGATGTCTTGATGTCGTAAGGTTCCTTCCAACAGTTCCTTGCTTCCCACACTCTTCTTGCTCCAAGGATTCTGAGACCATGGATCTGATAGCTACTCACAATCTATCTTGACAAAGCAAAGCTCAAATCCACTCTAACCAAGCTAACAATCCCAAGCCAAAAACAACTAAATCCAAGCTAACTTTCTCCATGAGAGCTCCTCTCTTTTTATAAGTTGAAGAGGATAAGGTGAGGAGGTTAGGATGATCCCACTAAATCATGAAAGTGAGTAAGATCCAAACCATTCGAAGGCCACCTCACCATAGAAGCTTCTCCTTCTAGAATCATCGAGAAAATGCCCATTTTTCCCACGTACGAAGCTCACCGCGACCTAGCTATAGTGCAGCCCGCGGAAACTCCACGCCCTAGCTATAGTGCCGCCTGCGGAAATCAAGCATTTTTGCACCCTAGCTATGGTGTAGCTCGTGAAAATCCTCCAAAATAGGGTTTTTACAGAGGAAAACACAACTTCTTCTCTCAAGGAAAGTTCTTCTCCCTTCTTTCTTCAGGAATTTAGGCCACTGACCCTTCTGAAGGCAACATATAGGTTTACATCATTAACGATCACGAGGATGACGAAAATAATGTGTAACAGAGAGCCCCCCAAAGTATGAAGGTAGAACAGAGTGATAGTTGAAATACTTTGTCGAGTGTGTGTAGGGAACAAGGAACACGTCGGTCGGAAACCTGCCAACAAACAAGGAAATACAGTACAATAATATATTATCACCGAGGTAGGCATTCCCATACTCAGAATACTAATGACTCAAAGTATGAATGCCGACATGCAAAGATCCATGTCAAGTAAGACAGGTCATGGCCACCAAACATACACTGTGGATCCATGCCATTATGAACCAAATATGAACATAGCCACCAAAAATACATTGTGGATCTATGTGTTAAAAACTCAAATTTGAACATAGCCACGAGACATACAATGTGGATCTATGCAACAGTACAAACTGAATATACTCCAACGCAACCTGAATCTATGAGAAAATATTCAGGGTCTTCATCTCCACCACTCCATAGTACGAATATAACAATGTGAATACATGTGTTGAAGTCGAACATGGTAGAAACCGCTTGATTACCGGTCATTAGTGTATACCATTAATAAATGCGAGGGAAATCACCAATAATGTCAATGACTCCCAAGGTACACTAGTACAATCCAATGAATGTGAATCAACAAGTTGAGGTCGAACACTTGGCGAAATCTCTCGATCAAGAGTCAATAATGAAAACCCACTGTCGAAAGCGAGGAACTTGCCATTGAGGCATGCAAGTTCCAAGGTACCAATTGGTTTCTAAGTCTAATTCCTAGATAATGAGTTGAAGTCGACAAGAAAAGACTCGTCACAGGAGGGCCTTAATGTATCCCACATCAATGACACGAAACAGGTAACAAGATTTGAAGTAGATCATAGTAACGAGTGATTTAGGACTGACTCGGGGATGGCTGATGCAATAGAAGGATTGAGGACTGTAGAAGTGGTCGACGCAATAGAAGGCTTTCTAGGTTGAACATCTCTTTGAACATATTGACGAAACGATAAGTGTCTTGGAAAAAATTGACTCAACAACAGGGACCATAAACCAATTTGTAATCTTAGAAAGGGGTATGATCAAGAGACAAGCGGATTTTCCAACCTAGACACAAAGCGAGTGAAGGGGTGCCATGTTCAAAAGCGACTCTTCCTTGAAATACAGGTTTAGACACATTTCTTTCACAATTTTTTCCCCACCATTTCTGGCGAGTACCTCTTTATTTTTATGCAAGCTTGAGGAGGATAACATATGCTTGTAATGTAAGCTCATCCTTCAGAGTATTTTTAACGAACCATAGGAAGGAGTGGTTCGGTCCCATATGGGCCTTTTGATGTTTGTTTAACGAGTCCAAAGAAAGAAAACTTAGGGGTTTTTCATGTTTTGAGAGTATGAAAAACACTTAAAGAGAACTCTCCCAGTTCCTTTTTCGGAAGTTAGTTTGATGAGACCGAAAAAGTGATAACCTACCGCCCATCAAATATTTTCTTCAAATGCTTTTACGAGTGTGAAAAGAACAAGATCGCTCGATAATCTTTTCATGTTTAGAGAGTCTGAAAAGATCTTAAAGGGAACTCCAGGGGGTTCCTTTTTCGTATAACCTTTACGAGTCCAAAAAAGTGATAAAAGTTTACTCGGTTACATTCTCATTGATTTACGAGCATGAGAAAGAACAAAGACTAAGCTCGGTAACTTATTCTCATGTATTTATGAGCATGAGAAAGAACAAAGACTAAGCTCGGGATTGTTTTCATTTTTACGCATGCTTTAAAACAAAACAAAACTATGCTTGGGATAGATTTTATTTTTTCACAAGCTTAAAACTAAACAAAACTATGCTTGGACCTAGTTTCATTTTTACACAAGCTTGAACTAGAGGAAACTATGCTTGAGGGAGGTGGTTTCATTTTTACACAAGCTTGAACCATAGAAAACTATGCTTGGACTTCCCAACGCATAACAAAAGGATGGTTGGTACTTAGCCCCTAGCTTAAGAAACTAGCGACTCTACTTCAGCATGAAGTCCAGAGGCTGAAAGTATTTCCCCCCAACTTCGTTTCATCCAACTGCAAAGGTGGATGAAAGGAAGCTTCAAATACTAGATGAAGGACTTGACTCAAACAGAGAGGGGGAAATTGTTTCATGTTTTAACGAGCTTGACACAAGAGAAGAAATATGCTCGAGACTCTAGGTGTAATCCCCCGATTGTTGTTTCATTTTTTAACGAGCTTGACACAGAAACAAGAACTATGCTCATAACCTCTGTTTCATTTTTTAACGAGGTTGCCATAGAGAAGAAAAACTATCCTCGTAATTGGTTTCATTTTTTAACGAGCTTGAAATCAGAAAATCATGCTCAAAGATGGTTTCATTTTTTAATGAGCTTGAAATAAAAAAACCATGCTCACAGCTGGTTTCATTTTTTAACGAGCTTGAAATCAGAGAACCATGTTCAAAGCTGGTTTCAATTTTTAACGAACTTGAAATTAGAGAACCATGCTCAACTCTCTTCTTGATCACGGCTTGCAAGAGGATAGTTCTCTAGAAGGACACCATGTCAAGGGATAAAACTCAGTAATGGCCTCCAAGAGATCTTCACTTGACAGAAGAAACACACTTTGGAAGGAACACATGTTGAGGGTTGCGATAGGGGTAAGGAGGTCAGGCTCCAATAGCCCTACCGAAGAGATCACCATGTCAACTACCAGATCCATGTCATTGTCATCAGCAGCGGAAGGCATGGGAGACAATGCCACATAATTGACCTGTGGCAGGGGTAACACCGAATGCATATAAGAACCATTTAGGGAGGTCATCCAGTCAGGACCGATGAATGAAAGTTGATCAATAGTCACAATTCTTCCATCGTGAGGGAAATATATCACACGAAAAAGAGTGGACACAATAGCTTTCATGGCATAGACATAATCCCTGCCAAGGAGTAAAGTGAAATCCAAGGGGTCTTGGACTACCATGACGTCAATAAAGACAGTTTTCTCTCCCAAAGTTACAGGAAATTGAGGAAGGGTCCCTAAAGGTTGATTGGTTCTTCTGTTAAAAGATAACAGATTCTGCGTGACCGGGGCAAGCTAAGGACAACCCAAATCTTGCTAAGCAAATGAGGACAAAATACTAACGGACACACCTTCATCTATCAACGTCTGAGGAACGTCCCGACCACAAAATTGCACTGTAATCTGGAAAGGAATGTGAGAGGAAAGACGAGGTCCAGTTAGTACACCCCAATCAAAACGAATGGCCTCATTAATTGGAGGGGGTTCCACGGGAGAAGGAGGAATACCCCTCGGCACGATAGAGTCTGTATCAACGAGAAAAAAATGGGCAATATCAGGTTTACTCTCGAGTGGGAGAGTAGGATCGACCGATGGTGAGATTGGATCGACCACTTGGGTTTCACTCTCTAACGGGAGAGTGGGATTGACCGAAGATGGGATCGAATCAACCACTTGGGTTTCACTCTCTAATGGGAGAGTGGGATCGACCGAGGATGGGATTGGATCGACCACTTTGTCAACTGGTCCAACTAAGGACGTGATCAGATTGACTACATGATCTACCGGATTGATCGATGAAGAGACCGAATTGATCATTCCATCAACTACAGGTGGTTCGAGAGTAAGCTTGTGATAAGCAACTGGAAGTTGAGGTTGTGAAACAGTCACGTCTTCCAGGAATTTCGAGGCTTTGTCCATACGGGGGCAAAGGTGAGTTAGATGACTCCTTTTGCATAACATGCATGGGAAGTTGGCTCTACTTTTGTTCTTCCCAACTATATCATGACTAGTTGACGGGAGGTCATCAACATGTTGTTCAAAGGCTAATGACATGGGTTGGCGAGGGTGTGTAGACCATGCTTCTATAACCTTGGATAGACCAGGGCAATCCTTAAGAAGATGGCTACCCTTACAAAGCTTGCAAGGGTACTTGGGCTTACAGGTTGTTTGGGTGTTTTGAGCATCATCAACACTCCTAGCACGATCGACATAATTGGTTTCTTTCCAACACGTCTGGCAGTGGTTGGGAGTGTGGATCCTTGCTTATTTTTCTTCTTCTTATTTTTCCTTTTCTTCTTCTTCTTATTCACCGAGTTACTAGCTTTGGAGCTTTCACTCAACGAAGAAGATGAAATGGAAGAAGACCTTGCAAGTGAAGAAGGCGAAGAAGATCTTACTGGTGAAGAATGCGAAGGATCAACATGAGTTTGATGTTCTCGGGGGGAAGTGCTTACAAATGAAGCACTAACTGCATTCAAAACTACTTGAGTGGAAAACAACCATACCGATAATCCAATTGTGAGACCTAGAAGGCTCAAAATAGCGATGTGAGGAGGAACAATGTTTCCGTAAGAAGGAAAAACAAAAGCTTCCTCTGGAGTAGAGGTTCCTTCATTGGTCATTTCGGGAACTAACGCCATTAAAACAAAAATCCAATCTAGAGTCTGCCAGGGAAAACAAACAGCACACGCCAAAAATCTAGTAATCAAGCAAGCAAACAAAACCTTCTTACAATGAATGCACTAGTTGGTGATGAAATCCAATGTCGCGGGAACAAAGTAAGAATGGGTTGAGATAGAGCGGGTGGAAAAGTTACGTTGACGACCTGCTTAACAGACTTACGCCTTGGTGCAAGCTTCCACGCAGTAATTGTGGATGTACCCTCCAAGGAGCCCAAGTGAGTTTGGCCAACATCAATTCCAGGTACCGTGAAGACTTGCCCCTCCACAGTCACCTTGTGTAAAGACCCTAAAGAGATAGGCCACTAAGGTTACCGATCACTACAGTGATGCATGGGGAAACAATCGACAGTCCGATCCATGCGCAAGGGCAGGGTATCTAGCCCGAAATCACCTTGAAAGGCTTCCACTCATCATTGTGGGTATACCTCTCAAGCGACCCCCATAATACGCGCAACCTCTAAACCAAGACCAACAAAGCAGGGTGAGTAACTTTGCCAGTCTCAATGCGACCTCGTGATTGACCCTTGTGTTAGAAGGGCTTCCCACGACAAAATGTAATAAGTGGATTTAACCGCTCCCTAACTCAAGATTCTATGTTTATTTGCAACTTTGGAAAGTTATATTTCACACTTATTCCAAAGCCCTACAACTAATCTAATGTAGGTTTTCTACCAGAAAGTATAAAAAATGTCTAATCAACTTTTTAATAAGCGCTTTATTTTATGGCTATTGTTACTCAAGAGGAAAATGGCGTGAACAATATGGTGTTTTGACCGACTCGAAAGCTATGCAAAGAGATGAAGATGCAATATTTTCATTTCGATGAAAGCTATGCTACGAGAAGGAGAAAACATTTATCATTCCCAGATGCACAATGTCCCAAAATTTACTAAACTCACCAATATCAATATTTTCAAGGAATGAGACAAATAGACTGTACACCAATACATGATTTACGGCCCCCCCGGCCATGAGGGGGGAAATTTTTAAGAATTTAAGACCAAAAATCATGCAATTTCACTACTTCAAATGCAAATATGCCCCCAATCTGATGCAAATAAAGAAATAAGAATTTTGTTTCAAAGATAACTAAAAGCAATAGCAAATCACTTCAAAACAAAAAACAACCCAAACAAAGTTTCTCTTTTACCGCGAGTTATTCAGAAAAAAGAAGTGTTCTTTTCACTAAACAATTCTAAAGAAAAACAAGGCTTTGTAACTGACAGACACTCAAAGGAAGAGATCAAATCTTTCAAAACAAAACAAAGCAAAGATGGCTAAAAGCAGCTCAAAAACTATCAAGTAGATTGTAAACAAATCATAATCAAACCCAAAAATTCACCCCAAAACCAAATCCAAGGTCTGGGTAAGGAAAACCATCAAAAATCAAGAATTTCACAATTTCTGCACGCTGGAAGACTAGCACAGTGCAGAAATCACTAATTTCCACGGGCAAGATATGGGCAGGGCGCAGCGTTTCCGCACTGGTCAAAATAGGTAGGGCACGAAAATCCTAAGTCGTTGCACTATCCCTCAAAGCAGGGTGCGGAAATCAAACAAAAATGGAAAAAATTAAAAATTGAGAAGGTTTTCCAGTGAAGTTTAACAGTCAGAGAATCAAGCTGGATCTTCCAGTGACTCAGAAAACAGAAACCAAGCAATCAAAGCAAGAAAACATTCATTTCCCCAGTGGAGTCACCAATTTTGTTATCAGGTAAATCGGTGAATGCGGACATAGACTAATCCCCCTAGATCCACCTAGATCTAGAACAAAACACGACAGGACATGGCGCTTTCCCTAGGCTCTAATCATCAAATTTACTACCGAACAAAAGATGATAAGACATGCCTTTAAATGTCGTTTCCTTATGTCTTTGTTGTTCCTGTTTCGCTCCGGTGCTCTTGTGATACTGATCTTGCAGTGAGACACAAACCAACCAAAGTGAAAGCAGAGAGAGTATATTCAATGACAACCTATGTATATGATCAAGGAATTATGCAATAAAATAAAGATAATTCTATGGGAAAGAAGCATGCCATTGTATTATATTAAATAGTAGGAAGAGAGATTACAACTGGATGCCTTGATGTCGTAAGGTTCCTTCCAACAGTTCCTTGCTTCCCACACACTTCTTGCTCCAAGGATTCTGAGACCATGGATCTGATAGCTACTCACAATCTATCTTGACAAAGCAAAGCTCAAATCCACTCTAAACAAGCTAACAATCCCAAGCCAAAAACAACTAAATCCAAGCTAACTTTCTCCATGAGAGCTCCTCTCTTTTTATAAGCTAAAGAGGATAAAGTGAGGAGGTTAGGATGATCCCACTAAATCATGAAAGTGAGTAAGATCCAAACCATTCGGAGACCATCTCACCATAGAAGCTTCTCCTTCTAGAAGCATCGAGAAAATGCCCATTTTTCCCACGTACGAAGGCCGCCGCGACCTAGCTATAGTGCAGCCCATGGAAACTTCGCGCCCTAGCTATAGTGCCGCCTACGGAAATCAGGCATTTTCACACCCTAGCTATGGTGCAGCCCGCGAAAATCCTCCAAAATAAGGTTTTTACAAAGGAAAACACAACTTCTTCTCTCAAGGAAAGTTCTTCTCCCTTCTTTCTTCAGGAATTCAGGCCACTGACCCTTCTGAAGGCAACATATAGGTTTACATCATTAACGATCATGGGGATGACGAAAATAATGTGTAACAAGAGTTTCTAGACTTTCCTCTTCCCTCGCAACAGAAAAATCCCACATCTCTTGTGAGTCCACCCCAGTTGTGTAATAGTCATTTGGAAAGTCGTCCAAGGATTCCTCCACATCTAAATCCCCAAAGGCTTGTTGACATTCCTTTCGCAGGTGTCATGTTCGCCTACAGAGCATACAACAAAAATGAATTCCCAAGTAGTCCAATCTCTGTACGAGAATGTGTCCCCGCCACTCTATTTTGAGTGACTCCAACAGACCTGCATGGATGTCCACCTCCACCAAAACCTTTGCCATTCTCTTATCCCACGATTATAGTGCAAGTTCATTGACCTTGATGAAATGAGATAATTCATTACCAATCGCCTCCAATGCTTTGACATTCCACAACTGGAGAGGTAGATCCGGGAGAGGGACCCAAAGGTGGCAGAAACTGAAATATTTCGTAGTCGGGTCGAATTGAACACACCACCTCTTCAGCATCAAAGTCCCACCCTCAAAGTCCCACAACCTATCTAAGATACACCCTGTGTCTTCTAGGCTCTTAAAAACAAAGCTGAACCACCCTCTCGGTAGGGTCAGTATCTCAGGAGAATATCCCAACAGTGGTTCCCAAGTGCATAGCATCCACTCCGAAATAGGCATTTTACACTACGACCGATAGGCAAATCTCCCCACCATAGCACAAAGAGCAAGGTTGCATGACTCTTCGAGTCCCACATCCATTCCCAAAACTATCCTGCGTTTTGTCTTCTTTGGCTTCCACACCTGAGCAGGACGTTTTAGAAATCCCCACTTACACTTTGAGCGACCCCCCTGAAACTCCACTGCTTGTGAGCCAGAAGGGTTAGTTAACACCTCAACCTTGTTCTGGTCTACCTAACGACCCTTCACCTTGCCACAACACTCAAAGGATAAACCGATGGGAACCTCACCAGGCAACCATGTAGAATCTCGACCCTTTGAAGGTTTCGTAGCTCGACTATGCTGGTGGTAATGCTTCGAATCAGAGATGAGTGATTTAGGGAACTCTGTCGAGTTTGCTAGTGGAGTATTAAAAGTCTCATTTAGTTGGCACCTACTACCTTTACTCCTACAGAGCTCATCCACCGAGGAGAACAGTCCGCCCTCTCCCAAAGCTCCTCGTCAACCGCACCCATGAGTGCGCTAACCTCACTATACATTCAGAAGTTTCCACAAACCTTTAGACGCCTGCCACCTTACAGGGTAAGTCAAATCAAGTCAGGATACCAGTCTCACCAATTAATGTATGTGATAAAGAACTGCCAGTTATTAAAGGAAGAAGTAAAGAATTGCCAGTCACTTCAGGGCCTTCCTACAAGAAAAACTGTGCGACGTAAACGTTGAGATGCCCAGGGTTCCAAGGGACGTTTTAGCAGGAGAGAAACATCTATACTGACCCACTAAACATACAAAGAAGTTAGTTAGTGAGAGCTAAGTACTAAAGTCCACTGTCCTACGACGCTGAAAACCATCCTCCATTAAAGCGCAGAGACTCAAAAGCAAGGGGATAAAAATAAACACAATCTACCTAAGGTGGGCCATCTAGGCCTCCAAAACTAACCCTTACCCACCCTCGATCTCTAGAAATCCTATAAAGATGCATAGAAAACCTCCATTAAACCTACAATTCCTGGTTCAGATCTCATTTTTTTTTTTCTCTAATCTGAAGCTGAATCTTCAATAATCACATAAGAAGTTGTGCCGAAAGTATTAACACTATATGAGATAACTTGACACGTAGTACCTTATTAAATCAACATTTGCTTTACACTATCAAAATGGTGTAACACTCTGTAAACCTCCAATAAATTAAGATTTTAACACTTTTTCAACTCTTTAATAAATTAATATCTTTTTTTATATATATGTAAAGTTTTAAAATTGTACGATCTACCATAAATCAATATTAACGTTAACTTTATTAAACATGAAAGACAAACAAAAATTTCAAATATAAAATTTTTAACATTTAAAAATTAAAAATTAAAATACATCTATATTAATTAATTATTTTTATATAAATTTGTATCTGTCAAAAGTTCTAGACACGGTGTACCTCTCTTCACGTCTATTTTATAAAGTACATCTTACTACTTTCGATATAATTACTCAATATTGAATTAATATAAGATTTGACATTATCAATGAAGCCAATGGTCACTTCCACTCGATTTCATTTTTCAATTGAAAGCAACAAATATATACTTTTAACAACTTTTTTTACTCCGAGTCAACTTCAATTTTTTTTTTTTTTTAACTAAAATCAGTTTTTTACAACTTCGATGAACCATTGCCACCTTGGCATTCTATTTAAAAATAGAAATGTAAGAAGGTTCTATCGTGGTTTTAGTTGAAAGTCTTTGGGTTGAAATAAAATAATGACGTGTCACATCCAAAGTCACCTAAATGTGACTAGCTGAGTGCCTCAAGCTCTATCATTTCTTTAAATATTTTTCCACTCTCTTAACGTTCATGGTCTTGGAAGATATATATATTTTTTATTTATATAATATTTTGTTTTTCAATGGTATATGTGATATCTTAAATTTATTATGAAATTCAAAAGTGGTTTTTTTTCCACTCTCTTAACGTTCATGTTCTTGGAAAATATATATATATATATATAAAAAAAAAAATTATTTATATAATATTTTGTTTTTCAATGGTATATGTGATATCTTAAATTTATTATGAAATTCAAAAGTGTGGTTTTTTTAATTATATAGTTTATTCACTTTTAATGATATTGTTACATATTTTATATTTAATTTTATTGAAATTTTGTATATAATCCTTCGAGTTAAATATTCCTTTTTTTTATTATATATATATATTTATTTATTTGTTCAAGAAAATTTAAAAACCTTGATCTAAAACTAATAAATGTTTCCTTACATTCATGGATGACATTCATAGAATACATGGATTAGTGTGCATTATCTAAGAGGATTTGAACTAAGCATTGACTAGTGTGCCTCATCTAAGGGGATTTGAACTAAACATTAGGGGATTTGAACTAAGCATTTGCTGGCACATGACTAGCCAAATACCAAACAACATTGACATTGTTTAAGCTAACTTCTTGGATTTTATTATATGTCCTCTTACTGCAATTCAATTAATCAATTTAAACCAACGTAGATCCATGTCCGGATATATTATCAAGCAGAAGATGGATCCAATTTCTTGAAGTGTAATTTATTATTATTATTTTATTTCATTTATTTATTTATTTTTAGCTAAGCCAACTTTATTTATTACTTTTTTTAATGTTGTTGTTTTTTATTAAGTCAACTTTATTTTTATTAATTAAGTAGACATTTTTTTTTTTATTAATTAAATGGATCATCTAACCCCTCATCACACTTTAAGCCTCAACATCTCTGCCCCATATTGGGCTATCACACTTTAAGCCTCAACATCTCCCCATATTGGGCTAT
>JASDQU010244392.1:0-10544 GCA_032191745.1 Picea mariana
CTAGAACTAACCCTAATGATGATGACGTCTTGCTGATTTTAGACTTGTGTTTGGATGAAAACTTGCGGCTTAGTCATCTCTTTGTAGCCATAGAGAATTTGAGTACTTTCATTGGTTGTTTTAGTCAAAACGTCTACCTCTTGGCTAGCTAACCCTAACCTTTAAAAAGAAACATTATAGGTGACGTCACACACTTTCTTGATCTCTTGTTTAGCTTGAAACGTTGTGACATTTGTCATCTATTTGATAAGTCTTTGAGTAGTTGATTGCATCCATAAGTTTCTTTGACAAAACGTCCTACTCATTGTCTTCATTTTTGACCTATCTTTAGGGCTGACGTCATAGTGATAGCAGCAGCATTAATGATGACAGCAAGCCTCATTTCAAACTTTATTTAGTGCAAAAAACGTTGTGGTTTGCTCATCCTTTGATAGACATTTAAGTTTTAAACTCTTCATTGGTTTATTAAGCATAACGTCCACTTATTTTTCTAGCAAATATAGGGCCGACGTCACCTATTTCTGCAATAGTGACGCAACAACAATATCTATTTATGAGCAGATTTGATTTATGATATGAATTGCATTGTAATATAATACAAGGATTTGATCTTGCACATTGAATGCCCATATCTCTCATGCATTTATTGATGAAGTAATAAAGTCATTTGTCTTTGTGTAGCAATCATTGACTTCGTCAATAATTGCATTTGATCATTGCTCATATATATTTAAGGATAGTCATTGATATTGTGAAATACTAACCCACTGCAAGCACATTTTCTAGCTTTGTTTGTCTTGTCTCGCAAGCAGGTGCCTCATCAGTGGAACATCTCCTTTGACTATCTCATTCTTGGCAGTAATCTGTAAAAGGGAACCTCTTACTTTGATCCATTAAACCTTTAGCCCTTCAGAAACCAGATTACATAGGGACGTCTCCCTTGGACTAGCCATCCTAAATAGAAAGAGATCCCCATTGAGGTGACAGTGGGTGGGGAAGCTCCTGTTACACCAGTTTTAAGCCTTGACTCAAGCTACTTAAACCTTTCCTACAAACCGTGCGATAACAGGTCATACTGAGGCATGACTAGGGTTTTGTATTCATACACAGTTGTACACAGGTTGCAGAAGGAACAAGCATGTACACACGCATGTTTCTTTGGATATAGACATGTATATGTGGGTTGTAGTAAGCAAAATCACATACATACATAGGTTTCAGTGGTGAAAAGTGCGTATAGGTTTGTACAGGTCAATACAGTGGCAGTTTCAACAACACGTTATTTCCAGGGTGGTTTATCAAGTCTAAGGGATGGGATCAGTAAGTCTGAGAATCGAAGACAGATTGGATGCAACATCCAACTTCCTATCTTGGAAAGCAAGAGTAACTTTGGCATTAAAGGAGTATGAGCTTTGAGAGTCAGTGGACAAATTACTTGTTCCACCAATAGATCTGTCAGCTTTGGCAGCTCACGAGAAGAAGGATATCAAAGCAAAGAGGGTAATCTTGGATTCAGTGAAGAATCATCTAATCCTTCACATATACAAGAATAATACAACCAAGGAGATGCTTGATGCCCTAGTAGGATTATTCCATAGAACTAACATGAATAGAAAGATGGTCTTAAGAAATAAACTCAGATACGTGCATATGTCTAGATCTAACAATGTTACCAACTATTTCATGAGGATCACTCAAGTATGTGATCATCTTGCAACCTTGTAGGGGAGAAAATGGAGGACATAGAGCTCGTGAATGTGGCATTGAATGGTCTTCCCAATTCATGGGAACCATTTGTCAAGGGAGTTTGTGCTCGGGAACATCTTCCATATTGGAAAATACTTTGGGATGATTACATCCAAGAAGAGACTCAAGAGGAGTCTAAGAGAAACAAGCAGAGAATTAGTGATGAGAAATTGGATCTTGTTAGTAATAAAAAGAAGGGAAAATGAAAGAGTCCCATCAAGAGGATAACAATGATGGAGGATCATCACAGTCAGGGTAGAAGAAGGACTTGATTAAAATCAAGTGCTTCTCATGTCATAAGAATGGATATTATGCATCTCAATGTCCGGAGAAGAAGAAGGGAAACAAAAATACACAAACATCAACATCAGTAGAGACATAGCTATATGAGTTCGCAACAAAGTTTGAGAAGGATTTCTCACTAGTTTCTTTCCTTTCTACCAACACAACTAACAAGAGTGTGTGGTTCTTGGACAGTGATGCATCTCTTCATATGAAAGAAGCACAAGAACTATTTAGCAGTTTGACAGAGAGGGACTCAAATGCTCATGTGGATCTTGGTGATGATCCCAAGTATGTAGTGAAGGGAGAGGGAACAATTATGTTATAGCTTGAGTCAGAAGGTTCATTGGATGCTCAGGATGTGCTTTATGTACCGGGACTAAAGAATAATTTTCTCTCAGTCTTAGCTATGGAGGACAAGGTTTTTTCCATTACTTTTCAGAGAGAGAAAGTACTCATATGTCCATAGAAAGTTATCCTAGACACAATAGTGGTCGATGGGGTTAGAGAGGGAACTTTATACAATTTATAGGGAAATATTGTTCAAGATTTGGTACACAACAGTGACAGCCTATGTGAGCTATGGCATGAGGGGTTGGGAAACCTACACTACAGGGTGTTGTCAATTGTGAGAGGGATTGTTACAGATCTTCTAGAGTTCAGTATTGAGAAGCACAGATTGTGCAAAGGGTGTGCACTTGGAAAGAATACCAAGGATGATTTTCCAAGCCACGAGAGTAGGTCCAAGGGGATCTTGGATCTTTTCCATTCAGATGTGATTGGGTCAATGTCAGTAGTATCAGTGTAGGGATCATCCTACTATGTGACGTTCATTGATGAATTTTCCAAGAAAACTTGGATCTTCTTTATGAAGACCAAGGACGAGGTCTTCAATCGATTTCAGAAGTTTAGAGCTCATGTGGAGAACCAGACAAGGAAGAATATCAAAGTCTCGATATCGAATAATGGGGGGGAGTACACCTCCAATGAATTCCACAATTTTTGCAAGGAAGCAGGGATCAAGACAGAGCTAAGACTCTCATACAACCCTTAGAAAAATGAGGTTGTTGAGAGAAACAATCAATCCATCATCGATTATGTCAGGGCTATGATACATGACTAAAAGTTGCCTATGTTTCTTTGGGTAGAGGCGTGTAACACGACGTTGTATGTGCAGAACAAGAGTTCTCACAGGACATTGGGGGAAAAGAATCCGGAAGAGGCATTCTCAAGGGTGAAGCCAGATATAGGAAATTTGAGAATATTCGGTTTTCCAATCTACACCCATGTTCCTATGGAGAAGAGGATGAAGTTGGAGCCATAAGGAAAGAAGGGCATATTTTTGGGGTACAACAAGACCTCAAAGGCTTACAAGATCTTTATTCCAATGCAGAGGAAGAAATTTGTGAGCAGAGATGTTAATTTCAAGAAGAACTTAGCATCTAAGATATCTCAAGAGTCATCATTAGTGACACAGGATGAGGAGAAATAGGCTCCAAAAGATGAGCAGTAGTCACCAGGTCAGAATTCAAGTGGGGAGGAGGAGTTAGCCCCTTCCAATCCTATTGGGAGACCCAGGTGGATATTACGGACATTGAGGGATGTTGGTGAGGCTCCTAGGAGTGTGGTCAGAGAGCGCAAGCCTCTGAGGAAGTTTTTGAACTATATGGCGCTTATGAGTAGCATCATTGATGTTGATCCTTCCAGTTTTGAGGAAGCAACAGATCAGTAGGTATGGTTGGATGCCATAGTAGAGGAGTACACCTCTATTATGAGGAATGATGTTTGGTACATAGTTTCAAGACCGAAGGGGAAGTCGGTTGTGAGTTTTAGGTATATCTACATGATCAAGAACGTTGCAGATGGTAGCATCAAGAAGTTCAAGGAGAGGTTTGTGGCGAGAGGGTTCTCCCAGAGAGAGGAAGTGGACTACGAGGATACATTTTCTCCAATCGCCATACATGCTTCTATTCGAGTTGTTATTTCTAATACTTCAAATATGAGGTGGAGGATACATCATATGGATGTGAAGAAAACTTTCCTCAACAAAATCATTAAGGAATAAGTATTCATAGAGCATAGGGATTTGAGGTACATGTGAAGGAGTCTCATGTGTGTAGGCTTAATATAGCCTTGTAAAGAATCAAATAGGAACCCAATGTGTGGTATTCCATGATTGACAAATACTTGTAGAGTATGGTATTTACCAAGAGTGAGACAGATCCTAACTTGTACTTCATACTTGTTAGGTATAATCCACTCATCTCAGTTCTATGCGTAGATGATTTATTTATCATATGTGCAGAGGAGCTTATTGCATGGTGCAAAGCAAATTTAGCTACAAAGTTTGATATGGACATTGGTTTTATGCATTATTTCTTGGGGTTAGAGGTATGGCAGGTATCGGGAGAGATCTTCCTTGGTCAAGGGAAGTACGTAGTTGAGATCTTGAGGAGATTTAGGATGGAGGACTGTAGACCAATGGATACATCTATGGATACCAATCTGAAGAAGGTTATCACTTTAGATTCAGAGTTGGTGGATACCAAGATATATAGGCAGTTGATAGGGTCCTTGATGTATTTGTTCAACACCATGCTAGATGTATGTTTTGTTGTGAACACCTTGAGTTAGTTCATGGTGGAGCCAAGGCAGGTGCATTGGATAGCAACAAAATATGTTCTTAGGTACTTGAGGGGTATGATGGAGTATGGATTGAGGTATATTGGAGGAGATGGAGTGGATTTGCAGGGGTATAAGACTTATATTGGGAAGGGAGTGGAGTAGACAAAAAGAGCACCTCGGGGTGTTGCTTCAACTTGGGATCAGTAGTGATTACTTGGCTTAGCAGGAAGTAGACTTATGTAACACTTAGTTAAACAAAGGCATAGTATATGGCAATGATTATGGCTATTTGTGAAGCCATTTAGATTCACAAATTGTTTACAGGTTTATTTGTTCAAGAGTTGGATCCTATGGTGATATACTATGATAATCAAAGTTGTATCAAACTTTCAAAGAATCCAATATTCCATAATAGGTCCAAGCATATAAAGATCATATATCACTTCATTTGAGATAGTATCCATAAAGGAGCAGTGAAGCTTCAATGTATTTCCGTAGATGAATAGGTTGCAGATATTCTAACCAAACCATTGGTTAAAGGGAAGTTTATGTTCTTCAAGGACAAATTTGGAGTGGTGCAAAATACCTTCCTCGCTAAGAGGGAGTGTTGATGTTTGGTAGAATCAGAAAGATATTTCCACACAAGTCTAAGTGTCTATACGTGTGGAACTCATCGAAATACTTCTACCTTGAGACTTTACTTTAATTAAAAAAATATTAAAATAAATTACTTTTATTAATTAGTTGAGTTATTTAAGGAAATGTTAAAAGTAATTAAAATTTAATCTTAGCCATTGATCTCAAGTGAGGTGAGAAGTAATCTCAATCGTCAATCACTTTGGAGATTAGGGATAGGTCATAATTCAAGATTATAAAAGCGAGGCTAGGGTGAAGGAGGAAGACACTTAACACTTGATACATGTGTGTGTGTGTGTGACACGGTTGGATCACGAAGAATTATGATTTAATGAGATATTGGATAGTTGGAGAAGGATTACCATCCAGAGATCAGGTCAAGGAGAAGAGAGAACATAGGCAGCTGCAAGTGGGTTTCAATAGAGCGAATCGACATGAAAGAGTTGAGTTGTACGAAGTTTTTTGTACATTCCTTGAGGTCGTGTATGCTGGTTTCAGTGGAGACAGATGCGTATACGTGGGTTTTCTTAAGGAAAGGCATGTACACCTCAAAAAGTGTGCTATATTTGGGTCATACAACAAAACATACTTTGTCAGGTTTGTCTACAGTTGTCTTTCTCTCAGTGGGCCATTATCCCTATTATGAGAGCCATGATTTTATCATAATAAAATCATCTCAATACTGGTTTTCCCTTCGTGGTTTTTTCAAGGTTATCTACCCAAAAATATTGGTGTTTATGTATGCATGATTCAGTTTCTAGTATTGCTTTCGCTATATTTATTTGGGTTGAATATTCTAGCAGTGTACGTTTGTTTTGTGAGATGCTAACTTGATTTTCAGTAAGAAAATCACTAGATAACAAGATACCTACATGTCCGAGTAAGGATTTCAACATTTGCTTCATTGAGTGGATAGGGGAGAGAAGGAAAACATCCTTTGCAACCACAATTTAAAGCTAAGCATTTGAAATTTGGGTTTTTTAATAGAGTGGAGCACTTATCAAGACTGCTAAGAACAATTTTTGCAGTCTCTGTCACAATATTACTAAATGCATCTCCATGATTTTTGTGCAAGGAGATGCAAACCACTTCCCAAGTTTTATATATCGACAATATTCTCGAGGAAATTGTTGGAGATGCTACAAAAACCAAGCAACAAGGCTCTTCCATAACCACATATTTATGCTTATTGCTTTACTTTGCACTATGTCCAAAAATTATTCCTTTTCCTAGGACTCTAGAATTATAGAGGTGTTGGATTTTAACAATAAGGGTAATCAATTCTTGGATAGGGTTGTGCTCACTACAATGATGTTATGTAATTTGGGTTTTTTAATGTCAAGAGTGGGGCACCTATCAAGATTGCCAAGAACAACAATTTTTGTGGTGTCTATCACAATATTACTAAATAAATCTCCAAGATTGTCGTGTAAAATATGAAAACCACTTTCCAAGTTTTAGATATCAACAATACTCTCATGGAAATTGTAGGTGACAGTGCAAAAAACAAGTACCAAGCCTTTGTCATAACCACAAATTTATGCTTATTTCTTTACTTTGTGCTATGTCCAAGAATTATTCATTTTCCTCATATGACATAGTACTCTAGAATTATAGAGTTGTTGGATTTTAACGTAAGGGGTATCATTTATTGTATAAGGTTATGCTTCCTGCAATCATGAAGTTATGTTATTTAATATTCACACAATTAACATAATGTAAATGTTGACATCTTATGCACAACAAATTGAATAACTTGCATTTCCTTATTGACAAAGCTTTGCATATCGTCAATATGGCTCAATTGATATTCTTTTTCATACACGATACACTAATGTGTGTATTATTCTAGAGTTCCAACCAACATATTCCTCATTACAAAAGGAATGGAGAGTGGAAGAGAAGAATCAAACCTTCCTTGAGTCCTCAAAGCAATGATAGAGGAGCTTCATTGAACCAAAGGGAGCTTCATGATACACTGCACACAAATGATTTTCATTTAAGCAAGAGGACCTTCACCCCAACCTCTATGGCATGACAGAGGAGCTTTTTTCGTGTTCAAGCTTGAGATTAAATGTGACATAAAATGATGCAAAACAAGGGAGGGATCATGGGGTATTATCCTCTTATTCGACACTGAGAAACCCACACCTCACCTTCGTCTGCTCAAATATTCAATATCATGATATAGGGACAAGGACAAGAACAAGGAAATAAACAAAGTAGTTCAAATTTCAAACATAGTAGTCTAAGCAAAGATAAAATCATTAATAGCAACCATGTGCACCACCCTACATTAATTCCTTATCTTCTACATAGGAGTGATCTAGGATTCCATGGAACCACCTTAAACAAACTAATGGAGAATACCCTAGATATCATCAAGCCACAAGTGTTCCCTCAAATGAAGAGCTACCAAGATTGGAGGAAAAGACTTACCAACAACTGTTGAATCTATAGATTAAATAGACTACTCCATATAATACCATAACAATTATTTATAAAAAAAAGAAACACTAATTAATAAGGATGGTGTTTTATTGAATGAAGTAATGAATATGTTTCAAGTAATTTATAATATTTTAAATCTAAAAAAATTGTTATAGTTCAATTTTGATGTTTTGTATCATAAAAAAACATTTTTCTAGTATTAAAGTTTTTTTTAAGTCTAACTTTATTTTAATTAACTGTAAAAATTCCTAAAATTATGTATAAATTTCTAGGTGGGATAACATTTTTATCAAACTTTAATATATATATATATATATATATATATATATATATATATATATAATATGGAACCAGATTCACAAGAAATTATACTCCAAAGTTTGAATATGCTTGGTTTTACAATTTTGAGAAGGGCACCCAAAACAACCACCACCAAATTCACAAGAAATTATACTTTAAAGATCGAAGATGCTTAATTTTACAATTTTGAAAAGGAAACCCAAAAGGGCCACACTATGAAATTGTCCACTCATTTGCAAAAGTGTTATGTACAACAATATTCAATAAAGATTACGTGTCTTAATTAATTTGGACAAATCCTTATAACTTCCATCAAAACAATTTAAATTTGCAAGTGTAATTTATAAAAATATTCAATAAGATTTTGTCTTAATTTAATTTATTTGGACAAACCCTTGTTGATTCCATTAAAAAATATTAATTTGCAAAAATGTTTTGTACAAAAATATTCAATAAATATTTTGTGCCTTAATCTATTTAAAAACTTCATATTGCTTCCATCAAAATAATGACTCGAGATCGATGCCAATAGAGTAGGAAAAACAATATTCTACTAGGATAAGGAACGAAAACCCTTGGCTGTTAACATTTGTATCTATACAATTATAGTGACAGGAAGACGGGTTTATCATTCCTTATTTGGCTCATGTCTAATTATGCGTATGACAAACTCTCTAGAACTCCTTATGATCTAACATGGAGTGCAAGAAAGAATTATGTAGAATGAATTGAAGCACTTGTTGCATACAAAGAGTGTTGAGAGGCTTGTGGTTATGAACATTATAAATCAAATAGAAACACGTGCCAAATGGATTATTAGTCATTAAAGAGAATGAGAACTCTAATATTGTGAGGTTATAATGAATATCTTAAAAACAACCACAAAAAGGTGATGTTGAGACTTCCTAGCCACTTAGAGATCAAGCCATTGGTCGAAAGTGAAAGGATCATGTGTTTCAAATCATATAGAGATCATGGGAAAGTTGCAAAGCACCTCTTAGGTGGAACGAGAATGATATCCCAACAATTGGGTATCATCTAGTAGAACGACTCATCTTTCAATGAGCTTTCTATTTGGTGGGTGCCAATCATGGGCTAAAATAGTCTCTTGCTAGGTGGAAGTATCCTCGATACAATGTTTTGAGATATTATAGCATGAGTATTGAAACACTTAAAAAGGTTTACAATGTCTCCAAAAGGGAGTGGATCAATTAAGGTTCAATGATCCAACCCAAATAAAGTGGTTCTTAATAAATTGTAAGGAGCTAGTCACATATAGCCTTAGCTTTAAGCTAGGTTGATCTTTAAACAAGCAATGGTGCATGTATTGGTATTAGAAATGAGCCATAACCTTCACTTTATATTCGCTTGATGTGCATATCATTGGCAAGATAATCCAACCATTATCAATAATGATAATAACAAACCACCACCAATAGGTCAACAAAAGTTTTAAACTATCAACCAATGTCCCATTCATGTTGTGGTCTACTCCACCTAAAATAGCATGTTAAACAATAACGAACCCCAGAAAAATCCCATGATAATTAGGAAAAATAGATAACAATTGGCCCTAAAACCTAAGCTAAATGAACTCTATGATATGGTGCAATGATCAACCTCAACCTATTACTCAAAGCAATTTCTATAACAACAATACAAAATTAAAAGGTTGAATAAAAAATGGAAGCTAAATACCAATATTTCAACCTAAATTCTACCCAACTGCGTAAAATTGTCAAAATTTTAGGAAGTCGATGAACCCAAAATACCATTTTCACCTAGTTCATTATTTTTTTAAGTTTCAGTTGGGTAATATTGGAATAACCCTCAACAATGCCCCTTATGTGGTAAGGACAAATTCCTTTTAGACTTCTTGGAATATTTCTCAACTACCTAACCCATATGGTAATAGGTGATTGGCTTCTATATCATTAAAAGGATAGACACAATACATTAGGTCAAGGCCCTTCAATGGGATAATTACAATTTTTCCTCTAAAACAAGCATGTAAACTAGTTGAAATTGAAATAATTTATGAATTACGTGGAGAGCATAAGAATAATTGTTACCGCTCAAACTCTCAACAAGGGAAAGTCCCACCCTGTGAGGGAGAGCTTAGGGAAATAGATGGGAAAGCCGTCCATTGTCACCTCAACAGCCTTGCCTTTGTTTTTCTTAGAATAGGATATCTAATCTAAGTAGGGTTTTCCTATGTGGTCAAACTAGGTCTTATCATTGCGATTGGGCGAGTGAGGACAAGGATTAGATTGACTTGGATTGAATTCTTAAGAATGATGGCACATAATGAGTTAGAGAAGACTAAACTAAATGCTTAAGATTGCTTGCAAGAATACCCAACTTCTATGTCAATGCATCATAATGCATCATCGATAACCAATGGAATGCAATGTAAAATATTTCAAGTGCAAGTATTAGTGTATTGATGAAAGCATAGTAGTTATAGACCATTCATCATCATCATTCAATAGAGGAGAAAAGTG
>JASDQU010244392.1:58747-70898 GCA_032191745.1 Picea mariana
GAAGGTGACGGAGAGGGCGGAGAGTAAGGAAAGAATGGCAAGCTCTGAAAAGAGATCATATGGAATTCAAAAAAGGGTTATGGGGATAGTCAGGATAGCCGAGTGTTGCATGATGAAATTTCATGTTTCGGAATTTTTGAGTGCAAAATGTGTAAAACGGAAGAGATCATGATGGGGCAGTTGAGTGACCAAATTTTATATTTGCAGAATTCCGCCAAAGTGGCTAAGTATGGAACAGGGAAATTTCTAATTGCATACGTGGCAATAAGATCTTATATATAATTGCCAACTGCTAATTGCAAAGGGATGTAGATACAGGAAACAACGACTACGAACTGAATATTTCTTCAACCCTTCAAACCGATGATTCGCTAAAGAAATTCGAACATGGAAAGTGGACAGATGGGATTCAAAATGGGGTGACAATAGTTCCACTAAATATGCAGGGACCCGACGGTGAAAAGATGTGCAGCACAGAAAAGGGCATGATAGGTGGACCGTAATATGGAAAAGCGTTTGATCTAAGAATGGTTGCAATTTTGAATATCTGTCAATTTGTATATACTCTAGCTCTGAATGTTGTTTGGAGGTCACGGAAAAGTAGAATTGCAATGTTGACCCGACCAACGTGCACGTCCGCCTGTCAATTTGTATATGGCGAAACTCTGGGTGCCAGTTGTGGGACAGGGAATAGTAGAAGGTCAATTTAAAGAAGGGGGAAGTAGTCATTGGAAACGCAAACACGTGAATCCGTGAAACTGTGGAGCAACGCATTATCGGGAAAAAAATGATTAAGTAACCAGGAAGAGAAACTAGAGGGAATAAAAGAGTGGGAAAATAGAGAGGCAGAAGGCATTTTTCGTAAGCACGAATTGGTTTCAAAGAAGCATCGTCATTGCAAAACCATGATCTACTAATTGTCATAAAATGTGTTGTTGAAGATTACATTTTATTGCAACTATGTCTGCAGCTATGTTCTTCATACATTATTCCATCACTGTAACATATCAACTTAACCACTAAATTTCCTTTTCTACTAATTGCCAACAAATGCTTTGTGGAAGATTAGATTTTGTTGGAACATGTGCCTGTAACTGTGTTCTTGATACATTCTACCATCAGTGCAACATATTAACTCAAGTACTAAACTTATTGCATTATGGGCTGTTAGCATTAAAACTTAATAATTGCATGTCTAGAAACAAGATTAACGATTTTGCTGCAACATTGTACATTGGTATTAGTAAATACCATATCAAAGAAGTATGAGAGCACTGAACCATGCCAATTAGAACATGCGTTAAACCCAGAAAAGAGGGAGCAATGACGAGTGCAAGGAATTTTTTTTTAATAGCAAATCCATTTAAAATTAAAAAAAATAAGAAAAACACCGAGTACTGTACATCTATGCTTAGAAATTGGACCTGTTTCTTCGGGACAAAACATTGAAGGTATCCACGACAAACACAAGCATGGGTTCTGCAGTATGCAATATCCTTGGAGTTTTCTCCTCGATGAATCTTCCTCTGTTGAAATTGATATTTTTCATAATCTTTACCTCAGAAAGAAGACGAAAATGGTTGCATGGAAAGTGGAATAGCCCTTAGCTGAAACCACCTCTGCATAGTCCAAAAAAATTAAGTAGCATAGCTTGCAGGTGCAATTGCAGAGGCCCAAATTAGTCCATTCTGGGCAGAAGGAGATGACTAGTAGGAAAATGCGTGGCAGGAGCGAGAGTTTTGCACCTGATGCCCGAAAATGTTAAACAATATTTTTTTGGCTTGAAATATATCTCTCGGAGAATCAACATATCATTTCTTTACATTGAAACTCTTCTGCCCAGAACGAACTAATTTGGAACTCTGGAATTCCTACTTTCACGGTGCAAAGTGGTTGTTGCGTTCACTGTCAGTTTCTTTTCTGAAACTCTTTTTGGTGCTATCATGACTGCGATCACCGAGCCGGGAAGGTCCGCTCGTTATGGTTGATTTCAATTTGGGTGCAAGAGTGGGAAGATTCTTTGCATTGCCATCATCCATTGTCGTATCATCGTCCATCAGATCATCTTCTTCCGACTCAGAATTCATGGCATCAACTTCTGTGATAGCAATGGCTGCAACTGGGCAGGTTCTTTGACCAGCCAGGGTTGCGATGCAATTTTTTGGCTTGAAATATATCTCTCAGTGTACCAAGAGACCATCTCCTTTTTTTCTCCTGGGCGGAGGGAGATGAATAGTAAGAATATGCCCTGGAATAGTGGAACCTCTGCCCATTATGCCCCATTGTGTTTACTGTGTGTGGAGAGAACTGCTGCCAGAAGTTATTTAGAATTTCTACTTGGTCGAGATGATGTTTGAAATGAAAATCGGGGAGGGATAATATAAGCCTTCGCAAATTATGGTTTAATGCGTATCAATGGAATATCTCCTCGAGCCTTTCGTTGATCAATAAAAATTTCCAGGGTTCATGCGGAATGAGCTATGACCATCACATCTCACTAATTTCACAATTAGAAAAAAGTGCGTACGTGGCGGTGATGGTGAAAAGAGATTAAGAATCAGAAATTTCTTAAAAGCACCAACCCGTCGGCGCACAAAAAAAAAGATTGTGTGGCCTTTGAAATGAATACTTGGAAAGGATAACATGCTTGTGGGTAAATCTTAGTTTAATTCGTACTAATGACAAATCTTCTCCGAAATTCCAGACATTAATGACAGTTTTAACAGTTGTTGCAAGATGGCTACTAGCATTAAAGCACAATTATTGCATATCTAGAAACAAGTACGAAGGCAGAAACAATGGAGAAACTGTTTCCAAGAAATACCAAAGTATGAAAAGCAGTCGGGGGAAGATATACCCAGGGCATGTGAAGGGTCGATGGTTCTCGGCCTGGTGGGTTGAAAATTGAGCCTCTATTGTTCAATGTCCTACAAATAGCACCTACACTTCTGCGATATACAAATTGACAGGAGGACTTGCGGGTTGGTTGGTTCAACATCACATTTTTTTGTCCTTAGTGATTCCGTATTAATTCCATAATTAGCCACTTTTTTGGATCGGGGGTTCTCGGGATGGCGGGCAAAAAATTGGGTATCTATTATTCCGTGCTCTACAAATAGCACTAGCAATTCCGCGATACATAGATTCAGAACTTGACCTGTGCTAAATTATTACTGTTAAATATTTATATTGCAAAATTTAATTATACGAGAAAGTTTGCACAATCTAGTCGGTCGAGTGATATAAAAGTATTTCCACAAACGAGCAATACAAAAAAGAGTCATTCCATACTTAGGCACTTTTTTTATCGCAGGTTGGTGGCCTCACGGGCTGAAAACAGAGTGTCTATTGTTTTGTGTCCTACAAATAGCACACAGATTTTCGTGATATACAAATTGACAGGAGGACCTACGGGTTGCTTGGCTGAACATTGCATTTGATCACGGGTTCGCAGCCTGGCGGGCTGAAAATTAAGTATCTATTGTTTCGTGTCCTACAAATAGCACCTACAGTTCCGCGATATACAAATTCACACGCGGACTTGTGGACAGTTTTTATATAAAGTATGGAATGAGATTTTATACAACATATGTGGATCCCTCATTCCATACTTAGACAGTTTTTGGATTGCAGGCTCGCGGTTTGGCGGGCTGAAAAGAGAGTCTCTATTGTTCCGTCTCCTACAAATAGCAACCATACTTTCGCGATATACAAATTGATAGTGTTCTAGAACATATGCGGATCCCTCATTCCATACTTGGGCACTTTTTGGATCACGGGTTCGTGACCTGGCGGGCTGAAAATTAAGTATCTATTGTTTTGTGTCCTACAAATACCACCTAGACTTCTGTGTCCTACAAATACCACCTAGACTTCCGCGATATACAAATTCACACACAGACTTGTGGACATAGTCTATATAAAGTATGGAATGAGATTTTATACAACATATGCAGATCCCTCATTCCATACTTGGGCATTTTTTGGATCGCGGGCTCGTGGCCTGGCCGATCGAAAATAGAGTCTTTATTGTTTTTTCTCCTACAAATAGCACCTAGACTTCCGCGATATACAAATTGATAGTGTTTTAGAACATATGCGGATCCCTCATTCCATACTTGAGCACTTTTTGGATCGCGGGTTCGCGACTTGGTGGGCTGAAAAATAAGTATCTATTGTTCCATGTCCTACAAATAACACCTAGACTTCCAAGATATACAAATTGACACACGGACTTTTGGACATAGTCTCTATATAAAGTATGGAATGAGATTTTATATAGCATATGCAGATCCCTCATTCCAAACTTAGGCAGTTTTTGGATCACGGGTTCGCGGGTTGGCGCGCCAAAAATAGAGTCTCTATTGTTCTGTCTCCTACAAATAGCACCCAGACTTCCGCGATATACAATTTGATAGGTGGACTCAGGCTGGTTGGCTAAACATTGAACTTTTATTGTCCCGTAGTGATCCCGTATGAATTTCAAATTTAGCGGTTTTTTTTTTTATCGGGGGCTCTGGGGCTGGCGAGCTATAAATTGGGTGTCTATTGTTTTGCGCTTTACAAACAATTTTTTCTAGAACATATGTGGATCCCTCATTCCATACTTCGACACTTTTTGGATCACAGGTTCACGACCTGGCAGGCTGAAAATTAAGTATGTATTGTTCTGTGTCCCACAAATAGCACCTAGACTTCCGCGATATACAAATTGACATGTGGGCTTGTGGACATAGTCTCTAAATAAAGTATGGAATGAGATTTTATACAGCATATGTGGAGATCCCGTATGAATTTCATATTTAGCGATTTTTTTGATCGGGAGCTCTGGGGTTGGCGGGCTGAAAATTGGGCCTCTATTGTTCCACGTTGTACAAAAAAAATATTCTAGAACATATGCGGATCCCTCATTCCATACTTGGGCACTTTTTGGATCGCGGGTTTGCGACCTGGCAGGCTAAAAATTAAGTATTTATTGTTCTGTGTCCTACAAATAGCACCTAGACTTCCGTGATATACAAGTTGACACATGGACTTGTGGACATTGTCTCTATATAAACTATGGAATGAGATTTTATACAACATATGCAAATCCCTCATTCCATACCTAGGCAGTTTTTGGTTCGTGGCCTGGCAGGCCGAAAATAGAGTCTTTATTGTTCTGTCTCCTACAAATAGTATCCAGACTTCCGTGATATACAAGTGGACAGGTGGACTCGGGCTAGTTGGCTGGACATTGCAGTTTTATTGTCCTGTAGCGATCCCGTATGAATTTCTTATCTAGCGATTTATTTTTATCGGGTCGGTGGGGCTCACGAGATGAAAATTGGGCCTCTATTTTTCCACGCTGTACAAACACTAGGCACATCTTCGCGATTTACAAATTGACAAACGGACATGTGGGCTGTGTGGCTCAACATTACAGTTTTCATTGTTCCTTGTCCTCCGAATAGCCCTCGGAGTTCTGTGATATATAGATTGACAGATGGACTTGAGGGCTAGCAGGTTCAAGTTTGCCATTGTTTATAGATACTAATCCCTATCAACTATCTAACATATCTAAAAACATGGTTTTGAATACTAAATTATTAATAATAATTTTTGCTATTGCAGAATTTAATTAAACGAGAAAGTTTGTACAATCTGGTCGGGCGACTGATATAAAAGTTTTCTGACAAACGAGCAATACATAGTAAACATGTACTTTTAGAAAGTATGGACAAGAGATTTTACAGATCATATGCGGATCCCTCATTCCATACTTGGGAACTTTTTGGATCGCGGGTTCTCAACCTGGCGGGCTGAAATTTGAACCTCTTTTGTTCGGTGTCCTGCAAATATTACCCAGACTTCTGTGATATACAAATTGACAGTTGGAATTGCGGAGTCCATGTCTGGCGGGTTCAAGATTGCAATTGTTTAGCAATTCTCATCCTATCTAACTTCAACTAAAAACATTATTTTCAGATACTAAAATATTAATATTAACTATTGTTATTGTACAAGTGAATTACATTAATTTATTAAAGGATGTTAAATCGCTTATTTTTAAAAATATGAAGGAAACAAAATGACTTTTTTGTAAAATTCTATCACCGCAAGCATAACAAGGACTAATTTGAAGTTTAAGGCCCTCTTGTTCATATGATAACACAATTGCACTCCGCACAGTATATATTCATTGATTTCAATTTATTCCGGGATATTAATTTTACCAAGTTCATCGAATAAGCAAAAATTGCGAAAACAACGAACAATTTGAATTTTAAGAGCCTCTTGTTGGTATGATAGGACAATTTCACTTCACACACTATATATTCATTGATTTCAAATTATTTCACAACAATAATTTGACCAAGTTCATCGATCAAGGAAATTTGCCAAAACAAGTCACATAGTACATTTGCGTCATAGCGCCATAGAAATTATCAGGCAGATCTGCATGCCAGCTGGCCAAAAAAATTCAATTATATTGTTTTGTGTCCTCCAAAGAAGAGCTGGAGTTCCGCGGTATACAAATTGATAGACAAACCAGATAACCAAGAACCAACCATACTTTAAACAGCCCGGAAGAAAGTTCCCAGAAGGTTCCATTGATAAGAACCCATTGACCTTTGCACCAAACAATTTGATATACAAAGAAAATACGTCGGTGCATTCCTTTTCTCTTGAAACGAACATTCATCTAGATGTTGAACAAATATTACAGAGAGACATGAGGTATTTTCCTTTCCTCCCAAAGTTTGATTTAATTTTTTTTTTTCCCTTCTTTAGCCGATATGCAAAATTGCATTATCCTCATTTAAGGTGAATTTGCTTTGTATACGAAGCTGCCACAGCATATAGACACTGCTTGCCTTTTTCTATAGATACATTTCATACGACAACTCTGCTAATTCAGGAAGCACATTTTGTAACAAAGGTTGCCTAACCGAACACTGCATAGTTGTGTTTCCCACGGTTTGGATACACAATTGACGCAATGTCCATAAATATATGGACATTTTTCACCACATCGCAGACAATCAATCTTATCATCACTTATCAAAGCAGAGGCAGAAGCATTGGAATGGCATTTTGAACATACAAGCTCAAAGGGGGTCGAGTACACATTGACTGCAACTAAAAGACCTTCAACCTGGCAACGCAAGAAAAGGGATTAATACATCGAACAATATAATACACAACTGCATCCCCCCCTCCCCTTTAAAACAAACAAAAAAAAGTAAACAGGTGCAAAAATTTGTTGAAGGCTATTTCTATAAGCAAAGTAAAGATTATTTTGTGGATGTATACGCACAACAATTGTAGAGCTAACTAGTTTCTCTAGATCCTCTACTATATCTGCTCGCAACTCTGTTACAAACGTTGCCTAGGTTGTCCGAAAGATCCTTTCTCTAGCATCCTTCTTCTTTTTTATATTTTTGAACAACATAAGTGGAATCTTCCCTCTATGCAATTGTTGTTCCATTGATGAAAACAAATCTGAATACGTATTGAACAATTGTAGCTGCAACATGGAACATTGCAATATTTGTGTAACTTATCCAACATATATGCGGACGCAAAAGTTAAGAACAAAACTGAATATGAAAAGCGGTACCATTGCCTTGTCGTTGTCCGACTCTCCATCCTTTATATGGAGAATGTGTTGTGACCCAAATTTTCTCATGAGTGTCATAGCAGCCCCAATCGTTTCGATTGGGTAAATATCAGTGCTTTGTGCAAACTACCTGATAGTCAAGTCCGGGAGGAAGCGATATTCTGAACAAATAGCAGGAATTTTTTCCACAATTTTTGTTTCGTTGAGAAAAATAATTCGATCACAATCACCATGGTCATATACTGTTTTGGGCAATACATTAAAATTTGTAATGGATATCCCATTACACGGCAATATCTTTTATGCATGTTTCTGGACAAGTTGTGGAGGAACAGTCAGTGTGTCTGTCATCATGGCGTCCTTGTCTGTCATATCAACACGCATAATGGATCTACTTTTGTTTTCCTTGTCCAAGTAGGTGGTATAGACAACCATTACGTCCCCGACGAATAGTTGTCCAGTTTGGCGACTGTTCAAGCCCTCTATGGACAGTACTTTGGATGTCACAACTCTAGACCCGATGACATTTTTTGAACAGGAAAACTAAAGTGAATGGTAGTGTGATACAAGTACACGAATAGCATTGATGAACTATGGAGCCATAGTTTCGCAACCACACCTCTTGGTCTGCGGAACATGCAACACGTTCGACGTTTCTCTTGTACTTGTTGATACTTCTTGCAAGCTAGAAACCATGTATTGCAAATGGCATAAGCATATCCTCCATGCCATAGATGAATATATAGCCCATGAAATTTTTTTAGTAAACATAGTAAGAGCACAATGTATGCATCTTTACCTTTGGCCTTGTCGGTCTGTCGATGTCTGGGATGACTGACTACTCATGGTTGTCTCACTAGTCCAACTTTTTCTGATGCAAGCATGTGCAGATGAACATCAGGACTAAACAAATATATGCATTATATATTGTCCATTGGAAGGACCAAATAGCTGTAAAACTGTATCTATCTTAATTGTTTAACTGGAGAAATGTTTAACAGTAAACAAGGCATGACCGCGGGTCACCATGGCCAATCTGTATATAGCGGACCTTCGGAATCTAGGGGAGCAATCTTCAACTTGCCAACTTGGAAGCCGCAATCGACAAAGTGGGTAACTGTGGAATAAGGTAGAAGCAGGACCACATATGTCAGTCCGTTAGTCCGCCAAGCGATGCACGAGGGAATTTTTGGAAACCACACTAAGCAGATGAATTAGAAAACAAAAGGGATAATAGAAAATGGAAAAAGTAGAACAGGGAAAGCAGACATGCCCATTACTGCGAATTCATCGNGTCAGTCCGTTAGTCCGCCAAGCGATGCACGAGGGAATTTTTGGAAACCACACTAAGCAGATGAATTAGAAAACAAAAGGGATAATAGAAAATGGAAAAAGTAGAAACAGGGAAAGCAGACATGCCCATTACTGCGAATTCATCGTTTTCAAGTCTAATATTATATGCTCCCACCCGGTTTGTATATTTAATTTACCGACACACTTGGTATACCTTTTAGAAGATTGTACCACATAACCCTCTGCTGCTGCACAAAAGAATTCATCTCCCTATCCAAGCAACCTGTTTTTTCCAAGGCAGCAATGTCGAAGATGCAATCGAGACGAAGGCAAGTTAGTATGAAAACAGACATCTAAAAGAAAAAAAAAAAGGTCTATTTACCCGCCAAAGAGTCCTTCGTCCTATCCAACGATTCTGTTTCTTTAAATGCAGCAATGCATGGCAAACACAATGGACATAAACTAGCTTAGTATGCAAGAAGGAACGTATATAACCAAGATAAATTACCATGTAGGAAGACACGCAACTAGTTTAACACATATACGGACCATAAATGAAATACAAAACAATGCAATATGAAACAACAGTACAAGCATGCACCTTTCTATATCCTCTTCAGCCGATGCAGTCAAGACTCCCTCCTTTTCTCCAGCTACTCTGTTTGTTTCAATGTGGGAACCCACAAAATTTAATGAACATCAATGGAAGTTGGTATTCACTGGAGAACAAACAATATGTAGATACAACAAAATTGACTCAACGAACAGTTTACAAAGGCAAAAACATGAACCTTTGTGCTTCTCTATCCATGGCTGTAAACGTCTAACTTTTTTTCCCTGGCCAAAATATATTACAAGGCAGAAAATATCACGCAATTACATGGCCGCAGCTAAACGATTTCTGGTTCTCCTTGGAAATTCATCCAGATATGCCCTTTAACCATGTTCTTTATCCTCTACACAGACTGTTGTGCCCATGATACAAGTTCTCATTTTTCCGTGGCAAACTACCCATACATGCTTCCAAACATGAAAATATAATCTTGAAGAATCTTTGTTGCACATATCATATCTCAAGCACAACACAAATTGTATCGTGCGCACATCAGTCTATGTAGAGGAGAAAGAACATGTTATGTCATATCCGCACATCTGAACATACATGGTCTATAAATGTAGGTTGCATACTTATGTTTTATTCCAACGAAAAACAACGGATATTGTAACTTCACATGTAATCCTCCAACAATTTTGTATGCAACTATTTTCTTTCATGGCAGGACTTGAGCACCAGGAAAATCTCACAGAATTACAGATAACGACTTCTGCAAAAATGGAAAATAACACAACTGTAGATTGACTGGTGGGTGCAAGGGATGAACACCGTAAAGTGCCCCCAAAAAAAATAACAATCCAAAAAAAAAGAAAAAGAAAATCTCCAACCACTGCCGCTGCACCCCAACCCTGCAAGGTCGAATCAAAGAAAAGAAACCAGCAAGGAACAAACCAACGAGAAAGCACGAAGAGGTCGAACTACACCCCCAAGGCCCCAAAGCGCAAACCCTAGGCAAGCAAACAGAACCAACAACCCAGGATCCAACGAACCAACAAAAGCCATCGACCCAGTGAACAACATATGTATCTCCAACGATTACGAAACTGCAGCCGAAGCAGAAAAGGAACTGAAAACATACAAGGAACATGTGACTACAAATAAGCAAACATTCTTACTTGCAAACTGCAAACACAACAAACAAGGAATACAAAATGAAACTATGGCATCGAAACTTACTCTGAAACGATGAAATGCAGAAGCACAGGTCGAATTGCGAGCGAAACAACAAAAAACAACAACCGAGAAACCAACGAAGAAGAACCATTCATTGAACCAGTAAACAATGTATCTAGCTTCAACGATTACAAGGATGAAATATACAATGGCCGTACCCAACAAACCAACAAAGAAGAAGCAGTCACCGAACCGGTAAACAATGTATGTAGCTTCAATGGCAGAACAAGGATGAAACATACAATGGCTATTGAACTGGCATGTACTCCGAGAACCGTATTTACATAAACATTTAAGACTCTCAGGCTGTCTAAGGACCTCGCGGTATGCAAACATTTAAGTTGTCAAGGGTGTTGGTGGACGTCGCGTCATGTAGACATTTACATTGTCAAGCCTATTGAGGCATCTCAGAATAAGTGTCAATAAATTTCAAGAAATATACAAAGCTTGGATATGAAAACATTTCAATATGCTTAGTACATATCAAAACTGACGAATATATTCGGGTAGTAGAAAATACTAATACAAACATTCGAACTAATGGTAGCATTAATCGACCTTCAAGCAATATACAGGAAAAATATATGATTAAAACATACTGTCTACGAGAAAAAGTTTGGATATGTTGCCATATACTACATTGAGAATAGCAAAGCTGACAATAAGACCTCCAATCTCTTAGCCAATCAGATCAATACATATATGTTACTTTTTAATATATAAAAATATATGTTTTTACTTCCATAGCTCCAACAATAGGTATTGTGCAAATATTTCCGATCGCTTTATCGATTGCTATAATCCCTCTATGCCTACGACAAGGACTAATAACTATTTACAGTCATAAAATTCTTTACAGTCATAATTAAAACTATTTAAAATAAAATAAGATGATATATTTTTTAATAATATATAACTTTAATCTCATACATAATATTAAATACTAATTCAATTTATATTATAAATATAATAATATTTCAAGATTTTTATACAATTTTAAATTAATTTAATGAAAAAATTAAAAAACTCTACTTACTATCTCACTAAATTTCGAATAAAAAATTGCGGCACTATTAGAAGACTCCCAATAATTAAACGATTTTAACATTTGTTTACACCCTCGCTTATGGGATCACTTTTCTTTCGCGAGATCCAGAGACGAACGGAAAATGAGAAATATAATGTAGAGGTAGTGTTGACATGTCTCTATTAAAGGGCGGTTCCGAATTCTTTGTCCATTCCTTTTAATGGAACTAGGGCCGTGATTTCTCAATCAGAACTTCTCAACTTTGATGCTTCTCAATTCTTCACGGGGAGAGTTGATTTCTCAATCAGAATTTCTATGAAAGCATTAATATCCTGCGATGTAGATGTTGCTTGCAAATTTCTATATGTTGGTCATCTTCATGATTCAAAAGACTCTTGTTATGGTAGGTGAACCCTTTGGTTTTGATTCAGGGCCTTTT
>JASDQU010244392.1:83742-102414 GCA_032191745.1 Picea mariana
ATTTAAAAAAATATTTCAATGTCCATTTAAGTTATATGTATAAAATAAATGAAATAATTTTTTTCTTATACCATTAATAGGTGCTTTCTACATTTCAATTTTTTTGATCTTAAAAAGGTTTCCACCTTAGTTGATTTGATCTCTATTAGGGCATGATAAATCCCGAGCTAATATGGAGCTATACTGGTATAAATTTTAATGTACATAAAGGTTTTTGAGAGTCAAATTTCAATAAGAGTATCAAAAGATGTTGAACCCATTTTTGAATTAAAATAATGATTTTAACCATTTAAAATTGTAACTTTAGCAAATATTTTATAGCCAAAATTCAATAATGAAAAACTAAAAAAAGTTAAAGTCTTAAAACTTTTAATCTTCTTCAACATTATATTTCATACTTCATATTGTATTTATAAATTGATGATTTTAGACTATAACCAGTGTAAATCCATCTTAACTCTGGATCTATCATGTGTTGAGAGGGATCAAATCCATTGAGTTTTCAAACCTTTCCTTAGAAAAAATTTCACCTAGAGGGTCTTGATCCCTCTCGGTGCATGATAGATCTAGAGTTAAGATGGATCTACACTGGTAACTATTGAATTTATTGGTGATGATTTGGAATGTCTTGCAAGGGCATGTAGGGATAATCATCTTTGTAATCATGGTATAACCATAAAGAAATAAAGTTTCCATTGCTATGGAGATCAATGTAAGTGAATGGAGCACTTAAAGGGAAACACAATCGATTTACTGGGTAAAACTTATATGTTTTATAATTATGAACATATAAGCACCATGCACACATATTATTACATAAAATAAAAAAAATCATACATTCATTCTCATTGATTCATAATTGTAACACCTCACCATGACATTATACTAAATAATATTTGATAATTTAAACACATGCATTAAGTGTAAACACAATTTTTTACTTTCATAGCTTAAATAACCTACAACGTACTAACAACTCTTTTACAATTTTTCCAATGTTAAATATTCCAAATCTGAATCCAAACATATGAATCTAAATAAGATGATGAGATAAATAAGAAGTTAGCTTTACAATTAAAATATTTAAATAGAAACACAACAAAATATACCAAGTAAAATACATTCTCCCTAGTATGTTGAAGATGACCATTTCCAATGTTGTCCTGCTAGTAGTAGGAAGATGCTAACAACGAGATCCTCCCAACCAACTAGGAGTCTAGCCAACTTCCTAACTCTAAAATACCTATCAGTTTCTTCGCCCTCCATGCCTATGCACTTTGTTATTGGGGGAGCACCTGTGCGCTTTGTTATTGTGGAGCACCATGATGAATTTTAGTTCTTATTAAATAAAAACAAATCAGCATCGGTGTGCATGGTCAACTTAGAAGCACTGGTATTCTTGACATGAAAATGTGCATGGGTGTGTTATTAATGTATAGTATGCACTGTGAACCACATAATCATTTTTTTAAAAGAAAAATTACAATGACATGGTTTGGGATCCAATGCAATGAGTGATCTCATTGCAACAGATAGTAAATGCCCCATATAGAAGTAAACAAACCCTATAAAAATATATTAAGAAAAATCTACTTGTGAAATATAGAGAGGAAAACAAAGAGAAACAACCTAGAAGCTAAGGCTTTCAATACTGAATGTAACTGTAAAACCCTTTTATTTTATTTTTGATAATGCATATGTTTGAATAAAAAAGGGGAAAGCTTGAGATGATGAATAGAATAAAATCACATACCTGAAATTTCTCCTCTACAAATTTGTATGTAAATTTGGCTCTTCAAAAAAATATTCCCACGCCAAAGGCTTTGCTTGTAAATCTCCCTTGCACATGTCTTCCTTCTAAATTTTAACAAAATAATGAAATAATGATTAGGGTTTTCATTTATAAACACAAATATTTTAAAAATATAAAATTCCTACTCATTTGTCCACTGTATGTTTCAGTGCATTGATTTGATTTGGTATTTTTTAAAATTTTACACTTTAACGATGCAACCAACAGTAATATGCATCGGTGTATTTTTTTATCAGACCGCACTGGGGCTATATTGGTTTCTAAGCACACCATGGAAGGTTTATTGTTTTTAAATTAATTTTTTTCGTTTAAAAATCGATTTTCTGGTGCATTTGTTATATGAGCACCAATGCACTTTGTTATTGGAGGCACATTGGTGAGCTTTGTTATTAGGGGATCACTAGTGCTCTTTGTTATTGTGGAAGCACCAGTGCAATTTGTTGTTGGGGGAGAATCAATGTGCTTTTCTATTGGGGGAGTATTAGTGTTATAGTCCAAAAATGTCATATCTGTGCATACAAGACATTGGCTCATCCATTTGCACACTTTGCCAAAAATATTGTTGAGGCTTCCTTCTAAAAAACCTTTTTTTCATAGTGTACGCATCCTACTGCACTAATAGCCTGTGTACACACGCGTGTTGCATGTTATTTATCCCGCGTACACATGCATGTTGCATGGTAGTTAGCCTACGTTTACCTCCAAAAGTTGCAAAAAATATAAATTTCACGGAATTTGGCGGATTTTACAGGCTATGCAAGGTTTCCAAACCATTTTACCCCTTGTAGCCCATCCCCAAACCAAATAACCATCTTTTCCTCATATAAAAAGAGGTATTGGGGATTCATTTAGGAGCATGAATAAGAGAATAAGAAAACTCTACCAAAATCCCTTCCCTTTCTTTTCCCAAGATTTGCATCTCATTCTGAATTTTAGCCTCAGCTTTCCCCTCCAACCATTCTCCCTATGCAACCCTTCCTCCTTCCCTTAATGGTACGTTGGTTGTGAGAATATAATATGGCATTGATGCACTTGGAGCCACGACAAAGGAGCCCGAACTTCGTTGGTATAGCGGTCTCCAACAAAGGTTGTAACCCTTTTTTATCTTGAATTTGAATAAAAGAGATTATCCTTGTCCCAAAACCCTATGTTTACATGTTCTTGTTAATTTGAGAATTTATAGCTATGTTTAGACTTTTAAAGTGATTATCAGAGATTATATATGTTGTTGCATTGTATTCCTAACCCCTTGCAGGCCAGCTATTACGAGAAAAATCTCTCTATGGCTAGGGGAAAACCACAATAGAGGAAATGACTACATAAATCAAATCTATTCTCAAGTATGATATAAAAAAATATGCTAGCAAGACAAGATAAAAGGACTACTTTGTCCAGACATTCAATGAAGTCCACCATTGAGCACTTGACCCAAAGCAATATACCTGCAACTAGTCCTCAACGACCAAGCAAAGAAAGCATATGGTGATAATATATGATGTTAGTACATTCAATAGCATAATCCATTAACATTCATAAAAAATACGCATGTGGAATAATAATTCAAATATTTGTAAGATATCAATTGAACGAGAAAAGAGTATTTATGTTAAGATATAATCAACAGAAGTGAATAAGTTACAGACTTTTGTGTTGGCACGGTTTGAAACCGAGAAACTAAGTTCCTTCCAGTTGGGCCTCCACCACTTCAATCCTCCATCAAAGACAAGTTCATAGAAGAGAGACAATGAAGTTCTCAATCAATAAGGGAAGAGTTTGGGAGTTGAACACTATGTTCTTACTTAAAGAATAAATGGATGCAAACTCAATGTGAAGTGAATAATTCCTCCAGAGTAACTTTTCTCTCAAAGTTGAATTCTTTCTCCTCTTTTCCATAGCTTGGATTTGGCCCATTTATAGCCTTCAAGTGGAATTCAAGGGTGGAGTCAAAACTTTTCTAGTATATGGAAGGCCAAGGATCATTGATCTCCTGTCGTGACATGGAAACCCGACACTATTTTTCATTTTTTGGCACATTTCTCATTGTGCGTGGGCTGTAGTGGTGCAACCTTTGTATACACATGTTGTATAGTAGGCAAGGTGCTTATATGTGGAAAAAATGTATTTTTATCTCTGGGATTCGCCAAAAGGGATTAAACGTCTATGCGGGGAAATGGAAAAAGGCCTTATGTGCAAGATTGCATGGGGTGAGGCAAATTTTGCTATAACGTATGCCCCCTAATGTGTGAGGTTAGAGGAGTATCTGCAATGGTCGAAATACAATATAAGAACCCATAAGTGGAGTGATGGGGAACCAACTGGAAGAACCAGTTGTTCATTACAATTTGTATTCACTTTGCATACATGTCTGCCAATTTGAATTGCACTACAGATCCATGTGAAAATATACCAACCAACTATCTGTGGCCATGAATAGGAAAATACAAATGGGTTTACATGCCAAAGGTTACCATAGTCACGAAAAAGGCCCAGTAGAACCAGTCTCAAAATAAATATAAAGATATATGTATACAATGGAGTACAATATGATCTCCCATGATCACTGGAGTCACATAGGTACTGGTACAATGAAAAGGAAGCAACAACTCAAGAAATTTGTGGCCACATATTGATGTCTTCAAGTCTTCTACACAATCTGCCAAAGGTGCAAGTCTACATCGTGTGAATAAAGGAGTTGAGGTCAAACACAATGAGACTTCGTTTGATTACCGATCATTGAGGTATACCGTTAACAAATGTGAGACATCCTACCGATGATGAATGTAGGTATCAAGGCACCGAGTACATTCTTACAAGTGTGAATAAAGGAGTCGGGTTTGAACACTTGAAGAATCCATTGATCAAGAGACATTGATGTATTCCCAACTTTCGATGGCAAGAGAACCTGCCACTAATGACTGGAAGCCTCAAGGTACTCATAGGACTCTAGGTCTTGTTTCCAGAATAGATGAGTTGAAGTCGATGGAAGGAGAGGCGCTGAAAGGAGAGATTTAATGCATCTCTCATCATTCAGCATGAGGTACAAAGCAGGAGCTTCATGATTTTGAGGAATTTGAATGAAGAACATGTTCACGAACCAACGACCCTGGGTGTATTTCGCGTGTTCCAAGTGAAAGAGACACATGAAAAATACCCTCTGAATAGAAGCCAATGAGGAAAACAGTTGACAAAGGTGACTAAACCACCAATAAGGATAATGGCCTCCAAGACACTGCACAAATCCCAATGTGTGAATAGATGTCTTGTCGTCGAACACAAGGGAAACCACCTAGTCAACAACCAATGATGAAATGTCGATTGTTGGGTTCAAGGTTACCTACTAATGAGGAAAGTAGGACCAGGGTGTGTAATAGGACTACAACATCATGTGATTCTGATGCAAAATGAGGGTATAACTGACATGCAAAGTTAAGAGTTCTGAGGAATGGTCGACATGGGTTGATAAACTTCCTTTGAACAAGAGCATGAGACATATGGAAGAATCTGACAGCATAGACTTAATGATGAAACCATGAGATGTAAGAGGCATCAATCAAGTTCTCCATAGGGTCTGGAAGAGTAACCAGTCGGGGGAGAAAAATCTTTGTAACGAGATCAACTTCCTAAGTCCATGCTAAGCCCAAAATTATGATGACAAGTGGACTCAATAACTTTGTGCTTTGTTCAAAGGTGACACGACTGCTACCAATATAAGATAATACTCCCTTCCCGCCCGTCTTTTTTTTTTTTTTCATGGTCAAATGAATGCTATGATACAAAGGAGGAAACAAGTGTTGCAAGTAATCAAAACTAGTTCCAGCAGTGGAACATACCTATGCAAGGAGGTGCATGCAGGAGATGGACACTCGGGGGAATGTTCCCTCCTGGTTATAGGGTGTCAAATTGTGAAGGATATAAACGAGGCTCTTCTTGGTTGAGGATGCAAAACTGTTGAAGCAAACGGTTTATAACACAAAGAGAGAACCGACTATAGGCTCAATACTGCAAGCAAGGGCATGAGATGCAATCATAACTTAACCCCAAAAAATGTCCTTTTTTCATAATCATAGTCTACTTGGTTTGAAAAAGGGATAAACTTGTACCAAATAAACGTCCTTTCAAATCCAATTTACGAGTGTGAAAGAGACAAGTTCCCTCGTCAATCTTTTCACTTTTTGAAAACGAGTCGGAAAAGATCTTAAATCAAACTCGATTGGGAGTCCTCTCGGTATAGGTCAGCATGTTTATGAGTGAGAAATAAGGCTCAACATAAAGTCATGTATTAGCTATAAGGGACTCACGGTCCTATAGGAAAATCTCTGCATGGGCACCAAATGGAGCAGAGGATCTAACTAGGTTACCCATGTTGGTAAGTCTCTACCATTTTATAACGATAGGTCTTGTAGCAGATGGAAGGTTTTGTGTCGCAAAAAATGGGTTTGTACCTAAGGCATATGAGTGAAATTTATAGGACAATGCAAATGTGCATGATGGAATGGATACCTATCCTATATGTTGGGTAGCGAAAATACCTGCCCGTGGTTACGAACGGTCAACATAATGCTAAAAACCACAAGAATCCTTGGTGAAAACTACAAAAACAAACTCAATCCACTATTGTATTAGTCCATTAGGAAAAAATACGATCCGAAACTATATAAAGTGGATAAAAATTGCTATAAATAGTAACAAAAACCACATTTTACTATGTCATTTTGACTTTTTACCCAAATAGTAAAAGTTGGACCAAGTTACCTCTGATCTTCAACTGGTGATTGTGGGAGTGTCGAGGGACAGAATCAAAGACCGTCTGGACCAGGTAATTCATGTTCTCCTCCTCTTTCTTTCTAGTGGATTACATTTTTTTTAATTTATGTTTCAAAATTCGATTTAACTAAGGCGCAAATTAGGTATTTTGGTGTACGCGGGATACCACTCATTGGGTCGTGTATACGTGAGGTTATACATGACTATGTAAAATACATACCACATGTACTCATCCCTATACATGATTGTGAATGTTGTAGCCCGTGTACAAGTCTGTAAACAAGGTTTTTTATGGTTGCTAACTCAAAAATTGACGTTTCTCTGGTAGGATGGTGCTAGAATGGAGGGAAAGGGAACATTAGGAGGTAGATGTTGTTGTGGAAAGAGATCTGGGGGCCCAAATGGCCTTGAAACGATGTGGGTTGTAAAAATTTTGGGCAGTCAAAGGGATGAGGGCCTAGGTGAGGTTGCTTCACTTGCTCATGGATTATTGGGATCCAGACAGTGAGAGCTTCAACCTCGATGGGCAACCATTGAGGATTGAAGTCGAGGATATATATTTATTGATTGGGTTATCGTGTCGGGGTGAGGTGGTGAACCTCAAATCTTGGGGAGTTGGGAGTGGTATGAAGATAGAAGAGTGCATAGATTCTCATTGTATAGCAGGGACCGAGAAGGCCGGGAGTCAAATCCCCATCCGAGCGATAAACAATATCAGTATCAATATTGTTTTCCTCGTTTTGACTAGGATCACAGGATCGGCTTCGTTCCACCAGGAATCGAGAGCGCTCATGTTCTATTCTGTAGAGTGTTTGAGACCCATGGTGTATGATTGGTGCACCTCACTACTAGCTAATATGAAGATACATTTGACAGAATGCAAACACGGTGACAAGAGGAACGTCAGGTTTGCATCTATCCTGTGTAGATTTTTCTTTGAGCGGGTTCCAGGTTTGGGACCTAGAGTTGAGATCATTCCTCAAGGACCTCGTGATCCAACCATGATACGGTGGATCAAGGTAATGAGACGACAGGGTGGAGGTAGGGTGCCCACACCCTACAATGAGGATTTCTTTTACTGGTGGAGGCGAAAGATCATTGCTCTGGATGACTATCCCTATGCAAGGATTGACTTCAGAGGGGACCCTGACATGCCACTTCCACTAGGGACCGCCTACGGGGACATAGGTATGTCAAAGTTTTTAAATATTTCATTTTTTTGTATTTTTGTATAGTATTAACTAGACACTTATGTAACATAGACATAGATCCGCGACGGCCAGACAGGCTTCCACGACATCATCGGAGGCACCGCGGAGATGAGGCGATGGGAGGAGAAGCATAGAGAATCCTTCAAAACCTGTAGGGCAACCTGTCTCGTTTGACACATAGGATTCTGATGGTTCAGGTAGAGGATCTGTCGGAGGCCATGCATCAGAAAGTGGTTGGTGTGCCCATAGCTTGGGTGTAACTCTTTCAGTGTCTCACAAACATCGTAGTTTGTTATCATGACACACATCTGGTGCCACAAGCGTAGATGCCATGGATTTTGTATTATCAGTTGTATATGTGTATTAAGGATGTTGGCCCCAATTTTGTACTATAAACACCATATTTTTTGAAATATATATAAAACAGGGTTCTTCGGCTTTACTTATATTAAAATGTGTACATTGATGAGATTGTTTTATTTTCTTTAGTTATGTGACAAATTCCAATTTAAAACAAAATTATCACAAGCATCGAATACATAATTAGAACTCCTAAGTATGTGATAATAAGTAATAAAATCAAACTGTCACTCTACAAGGCGTACCCATAAGAATCGTTGGAGTAACGTAGGATCGCGCACACGGTAACGACCATTCAACTGACATACTACTAACTGGGAACCCAAGTGAACCTCCAAAGAGAAAATACCATGTGAAATGGCATCACGCAAAATTTCTATAACGACGCTATATTCGGCCACATTATTCGTGGATGTTCCTAGGCATACACCACCTAAAGACACCGGTAAACCCTCGGGCGAGTAAACCACCCAAGCGGTGGAAGCCAAGTTTCGTGTATGATGATTGGCTCCGTCTATGAATCCTAAGTAGAACAAAGACTCCGTTGACATCTACTAACCAAGGGAAAACTTGATTAAGAAATATGAAGACGAAAAAGAAAAGGAAAAGATATATACACTAAATTACATTAGTATACAAAGAGTTACGCCCAAGCTTGGGGCTCAAGAATAATATATTTTCAAGTAGATCCCATTCCTCGGCTTGACCAAAATGTTCCCTTCATAATATTCTAACTCATAGGCTCATTTTTTTAATACACGTCACATGATATAGGGACCGTGCCACATGGGTTTGAACTTGCCTACCCCCACCTGTTCTTTAGCTTGATCATATAAAAGGATCAAGTCACCCTCAATGTACAACTGAGGACAAACAAACTTATCGTGTTGGACCTTGACATGTCTTTTATTCACCTTGATATCTGTAGAGGCCTGTCGACGCTACTTGTCAAGACTCTCTAGGTGTACGAGGCGTCGCTCGAGATCAGAAGTGTCAGGGAAGAGCGTTACTGCCAATCTAAGAGAAGGGATTTCACATTCAATAGTTAATATAACCTCCACACCGTGTACTAACTGGAAAGGAGAAAATACTGTGGCAGTCATAACCAAGGTTCTGTATGCCCAAAGTGTGGGTTATAGCATAATATGCCACCCAGATTTACTTTGGTTGATAGTTTTCTACAAAATAGTCTTGAGAGACTTGTTGATGGCCTCTACCTTTCCATTTTCTTGGGGGCAGTAATGGGAAGAATGACCATGATTAAACCCCAGCTTGGATGCTAGTTCTTCCATCATTTCATTCTGAAAGTGACTTCCATGATCAGTGACAATCTAACTTGGGATACCAAACCTGGCGATAATTTGATTGAAGACGAAGAAGGTGGCAGTATTCCCATCATATTTAACTGTAGGCATGGCCTCGACCCACTTAGTAAAGTATTCTGCATCCACGATAATTTTCTGATGCCCCCCAGCCGAAGTTGGGTTGCAATCCAAGAAGTCCACCCCCAACTTAATGAAGGGATCGACGGTAATGACTAGGTGAAGAGGGGCTGGATGGGAATGCATTTTCCGAGTGAACACCTGGCAAGGGTGACACTTGTTAACTGCTTCAACGCAATCTTTAAAGATATAATATGACTAGAAATAATCATCTTGCAAAATTTTTTGGGTTGTCGCAAACCCGGATAGATGACTACCACAAGCCCCACTGTGGCAATCGTTCAGAACTGACTCAACTTCTTCGTGAGTTAAACAACGATGCAATATATTGTCTATTCCTCGATGATACAAAGTGACACCGACAATAATGCAGTTCTTATCTTGGTGTCGTATACGTCGTTGGTCATCTCACGAGAGATGTTGAGAAAACTTCAAAGTTTGAAGATAGAGAACAATGTCTCCATACCAGGGGTCGGATGACGAGACAAGGAAAATGTGTTCATATACAAATGAATCAACATGAATGACATCCTCGTCCAATCGTGGGAAGTTAGATATTAAATCTGCAAAGACTAGTGATTTCTTAGATTTCGTAGAAGCAAAATCAAGATCAAATTCTTGTAAAATGACAATCCATTTATTACATTTCCCCCCTATGATATTCCTGGTAAGGAAGTATTGAAATGGATTGACATCGACAACCAAAGTAGTCTTGCAAAGCAATATATAATGGTGTAATCATTAGACTACGTGAACGACATCCAAAGCTATCTTTTCAACGTGAGAATAATTGAGCTCATGATCTGAAAATAGAAGGCTGACTTGTTATGCTATGCAAGCACCCGCTACTTCATTAAAATAAACTTTACAGGACCTTGCTTCATGTGTTAAAATATGCAAGATAAACTTATGTGTTAAGTTCATGTATCTTCTTGTAAATGCTTATGTGTGAGGATATGTTCTTTTAAATGGTTATATATGTACTTTCAATAAATACACATCAACATAACTTGCAGCAAATAAACCATCAAACTCACAACAAGAACAACATGATAAAGTAGTTCACCCCCCTCCAGGCTACATCTCTTTGAGCCTCCATCAATGGACTTGGCTCTCTGGGATTAATTTGTCAAAAGTTCTTTTACAAGCTGCTGCTCAACTCCAATGGAAAAACAAACTGTACCATTGAGATCAGAACACATAAAAACCCCAAAAATGACTAATAGAACCTTGAAAACGGATCATGGCTCATCCGGGCATGACCTCTTCTACATGTGGCCATAAGCTTCCCTGAGCTTCTCTTTGGAAAAAACACCTGTAAAAGTCCTCAAAATCCTCTGAAACCTGTCCCAATGTGTTCAGAACATAACAATTAGCCAAAAATGATTATTCAATCACAGAAAACAAACATAGGCTCACCAACACATGTCCTCAATCAATGAGGGCTTCAAGCTCCCTGGAGCTTGCTGAAACTTCAATGGTTAAAAACCTGCATAAGAAGTCTTCAAATGGTCTTAATAACAGATCCAATGGATTCAGGACTTCCAAAAACCCCTAGCTGGGTTTTTACGGCACCTCAATCGGCCAAAAGATGAAGAAGTTAGGCCTCCTCCATTTCCCTCCTTCAACCTTGCTGAAACTGGTTCGCCAAAATGCACCCTTGTGTTTGAACCTGTCTCACACGCAATTTAAAGTGTGAAAACCCAACACCAGGCACAACCGCGCCAACAGTGCAAACCGTAGGACGGTTAAGGGCACGCCAGCCGCTAACCACCTCGGCACCTGGGCATATGGCGCATGTGACCTTGCGCTTGACAAAAGGTGGTTAACCGTTTTAAAAACTACCCATGCTCCTTTCCGTAGAGCCAAGGGTCATGTGGCGCATACAATAGGACCAAGGCTATGGGTTAAACTCCCCCACGTGCCAATGGTTACAACCGCATACATTTTATATTACGGTTACATGATTTTGAAATGAAACCACGGGCTATGTAATATAGACCCCGCGCGTTTCCAACTGTCGACTATATAACACGGTCATATTACAATGCCAACGACCACGGGCCGGGGCTAAGCCCCAGCTCGACCTCCCGCCAATTACAAACTTATATGAATTTAAATTCAATAAAACCCATATACATGTTAAGAAACAAATGGCGAAACATTGGTCACCGGAGGTTTGTGAAGGCTTATGTGGTGGGGAGGTCCGGGGGTCGAACCCTGTGGCCTCCAATACATTTTACATAAAACTACTTAGCCAACCAACGAGTGACACATGGCACCCTCGGGTTGGGCCACGTGTCCTCATACCATTCGCCACCAACGGACACGTGTCAGCTCCTCATTTTCCAACTGTCAACCAACCAACTTCTGCCACGTCACCATCTGACACGTCAATGTACGGACTGTACGGCCCTGCCATGTCAGACCGTACGAACTGTACGGACTGGTACAATCATCATCAAATTTTTTGCTTATTTGGCTTGATGAAAAGATCGCGATATCTTCTCCATACATAGTCTGTTTGACAAAGTAAATATACCGCCAGAATCAGGAAGACGAGACGGACGCAATGGAACAGTTTTCGTCGCATTCCGAACACTTTGCAATTTGAGCAAAAATTTGACCCCTGGTCTAGATTTTGATGAGCTCAGGACTGACTAAGTTTCTAATAAGATAGTATATGATGTGCTTGTGGAGCTCATCATCCTCTTGAACCAAAACCATGCCAATCATCTCTTCGGATGCGACGACATAAAACAAGTAATCCCTACTGTAGTGAGGAGACTTTAGCAAAGGCGTTGATGCCAAGGCTTTCTTTAGAGTATCAAAGGATTCTTGAGCTCCCTCATCCTAGATAAAAGGGGTGTCCTTTTTCAAGAGACGCATGAAATCCTTTGTAATATAGACATAGTTTACTATAAACCGATGTAAAAATTTATCTTTCCCATGTAAACCTTTAAGTTGTCGAATAGTGCGCGGGGGAGGCAATCAAAGTATTGCCTCAACCTTTAACACATCTACCATGATCCCTATCTCAGAGACTAAAAATCCCAAAAGATGTTCAGAACTAACGCAAAAGTTGCATTTATGAAGGTTTAACCGGATTCTACAATGACGACATCTTTCAAAAACTAGTCGAAGATGCTTAGAGTGATCCACTCTCTTACGAGAGTGAGCAACAAGATTGTCAAGATAAGCTTTGACTATATGCTTAAGATCATGGAATGCGAAGGTCATAACATGTTGGAAGGTTTCTATGGAGTTTTTAAGGATGAAAGGATTCTTCCGGTATGTGAAAGTACCCCAAGGAAAAATAACTGTGGCCTTGTGTTGATCCTCGAGTTTAATTTGAATTTGGTTATACCCTGAAAATATGTCCATGAAAGAAAACACTTCACTTCCCACACACTTGTCGAGAATCTGATCGATGAAAGGTGTCAGGAAGTTGTCTTTAGGACAAACTTTGTTTAGGTCACGAAATTCCATGCATACACAGATGGTTCCTTTCTTCTTATTCACATGAACAGGATTGGATACCCATTCAGTCAAGGGAACTAGGTAGATAAATCCATTGTTAAGTAGTTTCTCTACCTCTAACTTAATAGCATAGGCCTTCCGAGGATTGACAACTCTAAGACGTTGTCGAACAAGCTTAGCATCTAGATAATTTCTTTTATCATACTCGACAATTCAAGGGTTGATTCCTGGCATCTCTTCATATGACCAAGAAAATACATCTTGAAATTCCTTGAAGAGATCAGTGTAGATCATGATTTCTTCTAGTGAACAATCCACACCGATGTGTACATTTTCAATATTTCCAGGGGTACAAGAGAAATCGATCGTGACGGTAGGAGATATATTTTCCATATTTCCTTCGGCATAAATGCCATGCATATCAATTCCAACTACAACATGACCGACTATCTCGCTCAAAGTAGATCAAAATTCATCTTGTTCGATTATGGCCAGCTATGGGAGAAAATAAGAGCGATGATGCATATCATCCCAAGGTTTTTCATAACCATTCATGGCTTCAATGATAGCTTCATCCGAGGGTAAATTCTCATCGAGGCAGTCATGTGAGAAAGACAATGAAGTGGCCCACATGGGCTTAAGAACAAGATCCTCCTTGTCCGTCGGTGAGGTAATATGATTGGGATCAACGGAAGAGTCATGAACAACTTGATACACTATCTCCGCTGTTGATAGTGGCATGGCCATTCCAGCATGCGACAGACCTTCACAAGATGTAGTCGAGGAAGGTACGGTCCACGGATCATTAAAATAGGAAGTGCAGAAAGGAAATGACCTCTCTAACAAAACGGGCCTACTAGACATGGCGTAAACATGGTGAATCAATGCCATGAAGTTGAAGGTACCCATAAGGGATGAATACATTATGACACCGATATTCTCAATCGCTAGCTGAGAATTTTCAACCACAAGGATCGACGATCCAACAAATGCATTGGGGCTATCATAGGCAAAGGATAACTAGTCGACCATCACGATATTCGCATCGTGAGGAAAACAATGAGTGTAGAAGACATACAATACGACGACAGTAATAGAATAAGTCCAATTGCGTCCTAGTAACAAGTTATAATTGAGGGGCACATCAACCACCTCGACATCCACCTCTATCATCTTCCCACCTAACTATACCGGAAAGGCAAGAATAATATTGTGAGGGCGGAAGGAACGATTGTCAAAAGCAGTCAACATGGTCAGAGATTGAGAGAGAGTCGAAGAGCCGAGACATTTCCAACAAATCAAGGACATCACACACATAGAAACACCTTCATCAACAATGACACGTTTGATGGTATACTTTGAGTAACCCATGTGGATTTGTAATGCCACATGGTAAGGAAAGTGAGGCTTCACATCTATGACATCAAACTAGATAAATTTCGAGCCACTGGGGTCTAGAGCTCCTAACGCAGATAGAAAGTCATTCCTCTGTGAATGACTCATTTGGAGTACCTCTAGGACCGAAATTGCACAAGGGGTTTGACCCAGGTCCTCAACAATAGAGTAATTCTAGGCGGCTCTAGCATTTGGATTGTGGGTAGAGCGCTTGAGTACTCCTTTAGGAATACGAGGCAGTGGCTATGGTTTTTCAATCTGCAAAGGCATCTCTAGAGGAGGAGGAGAAGATTCTAGATTAGGTACAGTCTGTGAAGAAATGTAATCGCGAGACTGAGTGGCTACATTAAGCTAAGAATTGACCATATTGATGCACAAATGATCATAATCTTGTGTCGGTGGGTTTTGAATTCCACCGGCCACATTCCAACATTTGAGGAGCTCGAGGCCATGGGTTGGTTATGTGGGAAAGGATTCGTCAACACGACTGGTGGTAGAGATAAGAGCCTCAAAAGTTTAGGGAATAAATGGGTAGTATGATCATCTGTACAAAGATTACAGGGAAATTTCACCTTACGTCTTTCTTTCTTTCCCTCACCAACATTATTATCCATCTTCTCATTATTACCATTGTCCTTGGGTTTATTATTATTCTTCCCACCTGTACGATTATTATTACGTCCTTTCTTCTTATTCCCTCCTGGTTGTTGGTTACCATTTGGGCCTGTCGACGTTTGCACCGAATATACATCCACCGACTGAGTGGGATTGGAAGACACATACGAAGCTAGCCCTCCTGCACACTGGTTTAGAGACAACTCTTTCAAATGTCTTGTCACCGAGTTTACGTATTTCACATTGGCAGAGCCTACAATGCCATCAGCATGAGGTCCAGGATTTTTTCTAGGGTCGTAGTTTGACCTCAGTGCGTCCATAAGAATTTGGTATAACATCCCAGACTAAGTGTATATAAGATATAACTGCTAGGCTTTGAAGATTTCTTCTTCCTCAGATGTAACCCCAGATGTAGCAACATCCTTCGAGATAGGAGGCTGCAAAGACTTAAGGAACCATTCTAAGAGGAAATCTGGGAGAATGCAGGTCTTGATCATCAACCTCTTCCGTCTATGCCACTCCTGGATATGATCCAAGATATGAGTGGCGGTGTCCTAGCATAAGGTTGACAAAAGTTCTAGGCCAACATCATAATGAACCAACAATTGGAAGTGGTTAAGGAAGACTGGCACCATCTGACTAAAGGTCCCATATGCCCCTCTAGGTAGCTCGATATACCATTTTGTGGCAACCCCAATGAGGGTGCATTGAAATAATCTTAACTGAATGGAATTGTCATTAAAGGAATTCGAAGAGCACAATAGGTGAAAGGTGGTGACGTGATCACTAGGATCCTCGCCATTATTACCTATAAATTTTGGAATGTCCGAAGGAAGTTTGTGGGGGATGGGGGGGCATGTAGGATCATGACACACAAGTTTGTTCATCAACTTAGACAAGTATGGTAGATTAAGTGTGTCCAAAAAAGGGAGACAGGGTTGTGGAATCTGGCCCCAAGCTCTCTAGAAAGATTGTGTTTGGGGAACTATAACCCATACAAAGTTCCGGTAAGCACCATGTCCCTGTCCAGGATTGTAAGACCCTCCTCCAGGATGATTCATAAGAGGTTGGTTGGGAATCATTCCAATAGGAATGTTCTGATGGGGGTTATAAAAATTGCCCCCTACCAAAGTGGCTCCGGGTTGGGGGTTGTCTAAGGTGTGAAACTGACCTCCTCTGGGTGTGAATCTAGAGGACACAGGTGGATTCGTCATGCCAAACATGTTGGTCAGAATTGACACTGATAAGGTGAGGGTATAGGATGGAACTTGAGCAGAATCTTGTCCTCCAAGTTGGTTGTTCCAACTAGAAGCAATAAGATTGGACCCAGGGTTAAAAGATGGAATGCTTCCCATAATAGGAGTCGTTTGAGGGATATGAGAGCCACCGAATGAGAATGGAGTATAAGGAGGATTTGTGTGCCCCCAAGTACAATGCTATCATTAGGGCCAATAGTTGGGATGGAGTTTGAAAACTACAAGGTAAAATTCGACATACCATAGAAAAAATGACTAGAGACCATAGGGATGGATTGAACATTATAGCTCGGTGAGTGACCAAGAGACCCAAATGGGTTCATGGAAATAGGTTGAGCATTCATTATAGGAAGGGAAAGAATGATGATAGGTGCCTCCGACACTACAACCACTCTGGTTGCAAGAGTCGAAGGGGTGCCATTAACTATAGTAGGTGTGGGAGTCGAGGGGCTCCCAGTATTCTGATGACTCAGTTTAGTACTCATCCTTGTAGAATCACAAGTCTGAAAAGTGGAGGTGTGTGAACCATGTATAATAACTCTACGCCTTTTAGAAGGAAAAGACTTGAAATCCAGTGGTAACTGTAACAAGCGATGGGACTGGCGGGGAAGCTGGTCCGACTCCATGATGACTTAAGACTCAAGATATAAAAACAAATTCTAAGTCCAACTAGTAATCAAAGAACACACCAAAAATAATCAAGCGACCAATATGCACACAAACAGGATAAAGTGGTTGAAAGGGGCCTCCCTCCCTAAAGTAGGTATGCCTCATCCAAGAGGGGCCTGAGACTCCCTACTAAATATCAGAGGTAACATAATCAGTTATAAGGGCACTCGTGGGCTTAACAATCAGTCGATCAGATCCCCCCGGAGAGCTAATCCTCCATAAAGGTTGTGTGTTGTTTGACCCTTATCTGACCCAATGTACCTGTAGAATAACCCCTACACGTAACCTATGTGGCACCTAAGTCAAGAAGCTAAGCAACCATTGTATAACTGATGCACACGTGAGTAGTCGTAAGTAAGGTCCATCGTATGGGCAGGGTGTTATTTGATTATATTTTTATTATTCATTTACTTAATTTTATTTGTTATTTGATTATTCATTTATATTTTTATTTCATTTATTTAATTTTATTTGTTATTTGATTATATTTTTATCTATTCATCAATTTTATTCAATAATTTGTATTCTTTTTATTTATTTTTATCATTAATTTATTTTTTTATTTAATTTCATTTTTAATTTTTCATGAATTTATAGTTTCCCACAAATTAGATGAACAACAAACCTGAATGGGACTAATGGTTAAAAACATGTGTTTTATTCTTGGAGGTCATAGGTTCAAATCCAAGAGGGCGTAGGGTAATTTTGGTAATGTTTTTATTTTTTATTAATTAGGATTGAATGTTTTTATTTTTTATTAATTAGGCTGTGTAAAATAATGTAAATAATTTTTTTATTTTTTGTTTTTTGTTTTTTATTTTATATTTTATTTTCGTAATTTTAGAAAAAGAAAAATTGGAAAAAATCATGCTATAATTCGTGGGTCCCATGCCACTCAAGTTCTCTTCCAACTATCCGTAGTGTCTAAGCCAAATCATTTCTAAGTGTGGATATCTTATGCAGGTGGAATTTTCTTTTGTAGGCTCAAGAATCAATGGTCTAGATTAACCCACGGGCTCGATCAATGCTTGTTGAGTGACGGTTTTCAAACGACCATAACTTTTCCTACAGGTGTCAGAATGAGGTATGTGATACCTCGTTGGAAAGGTATAAAACAGATGAACATAGTGGTATAGGTATCCATGTTGAAAAAATATCCATGTTGAAAAACTGACAAAAAATGACATCAAAAGAATAAAATAGACATCCACATATTTATGGGAGGGGGAATTGGCCATACTAACTTCAAACAATCGTATTTGGAGCTATGAGTAAAAAACTAAGGCCCAAGAGGGCTCAATGGAAATATGGAGGAGAGAATAATAGGCTAGGATAACAAGTGTTGGTTGATGTCGAGTAGAAAAGGTCCGAAAATGAAAAGCACAGAAGGAACCCGAATTTATATGAAGAACCCACTATGCAGACTTTAAAAAAATATATCTCAATCTACAGGCAACAAAATCGAGCCAAAAATAGCTCGATGGAAAGATGAGAAAGATGGGAATAAAACATAATGATTTCATTCAATAGGCCAAAGCCAAATACACCTAGAAACTTTCGAGGAACGAAAGATAACGTGAATGGACATAATCAATGATTCTTTTTAAATGAATATGATTTGCAATCTTCCTAAGGGAGAAAATGATGACTCATGAGTCTGTTCAACT